>LUCH01002776.1:10122-78853 GCA_013368495.1 Paragonimus heterotremus | reverse complement strand
CATTGAACATTACCCCAGGATCCTTTTATCGACATCGTCACACGTAACCCACCGCCATAACATCAGCCATACTGAATTTCGAAAAAGATATGCGATAACACCGTTTTCAATTAATGGTCAATTCAAACAAACATATAACAACCCATGAGGCAGAATTCGTTGATTTCAATTTTTGTAACAGATATCGCGCTAACAAAGCCGGGGTTTGCTGGAAAATATTTATCCAAACGGCGAAAGTTGAGGAAATTGCCTTCTGCAACTAGCATGCGTGGACGGCCAGTATGAACACGGATCAGAAAAAGTAGTCTTTGCTGCTCCCAGATAACATGGCTCATTCTATCTCTTTCAACTGTTCAACCGATTGGTGCTCGGCCTCTTTGCGGGGGTTTCTGGTCAACCTGCGTTTGAGTTCTTGATGGTCTTCGCCACTCTGACAGCTAGGCAGAATGAAGCGACGCTTGTTGATAAGGTTTGGCGATGTGCCAGAAATCCTGATAAGAAGTTTCTATAGTTTCTGCGATTTGTTTCATGTGCTCTTCGGGTGCTTTCATCTGGCTTGAACTAAACAGTCTGTTGACAGGTGCCTCCCGATGAGCACTTTTCACACTATCCTCGTTCAAATGCCAGTTGATTATCTTGCATTTACGCGTGTATGGCTTCTGGGGGGATGAAGAAACAAAGCGGGTACGCACAACGGCATGATGCGAGTTAAGGTGGTTGCTTGAAAGTGCAAGACAGTATTCAACAGAACACTGTCACTGGTAAATGGCTGCTGCATGATAGAGTTGTGTCCACGGTTGAGAAGCCTAAGAAAATCCTGCAACGCGGTGGTTGTTTCTGTGGTGTGACACTGTACTCGGAATAACGAGGACGTGACGTGCACAATTCCATCAGTCTTCCCCCACTGTTAATGGGCTGTGTTCAAACACCAAATATATTTCTCAGCTGCATCACACATAGACAGAGTACTGAAATCGCCAGCTAGTATGATGATGCCTAATTGTTCCATCTGTTTGAATGTGTCAACAAGGCCCTCGGAGAACGCAATTTTGGTAGCATCCAAACAATTGTCACTTAAGATGAACTTCAATATAATGAGTGTACATCGCTCCCGTGTTTCGTCTCGATAGACATTGAATTGGACAGCGCATAACTTGGTGTGATTCCAACTCCAGTTTGACCACGAGACCCAATCTCGAAGTAAGTGAAGACTCTGAGGGCGAAGCCTTCGGATCAATTGTTACCTGAGGGTGAGCGCAGGTGGATAAGGGTGCTAGTTTCGCAGATTCGCGTCTTCGATGCAAAAAGTGAACGTTGTAGTTGGAGCAGTGCAACAATGCGGCATTTATAACATGTTGAAGGCCACCGTCATCGACTAGCTGTCAGCATAAAGGCAAGCAGTTGGCATGATAAACATTAGGTAGTGACTAACGGAAAATGACGTCTTCTAGTAAGAGTTACGTGTATAGTTCTCGTGTATATAATTACCAATTGTGAAGGACTTTCGAGCGCATGGTCAACAACCTAGCCGAAGTACCTCACCATTCAATGTCACAAACCGGAGTCAAGTTGAAGAACCTACTAACCCACAAACCGCCTAACTCGGATTCCATATTCCCTATAGCCTTGAAAAGCAGCAACACAGGATTAGCAGAACCGTTGGCAACACTTTCCGACCACTCCTCGTCAACCGACTGTCTGCCGAAATCCTAGAAACAGATAACAGTTTTCCGCTCAGTTCCTTCTATTCCAGTGTAGTTCGGATAACCTCATTTCAGTCCACTTGACTTGCGGCGAATTTGGATGGTATCCTGGTTTTTGTAATTGCAGTGATTTGCGGGCTGATCCGTTTTTTAACGATCTGAGTTTCTATCTAGTTACACGTAACATGACCACCCAACGAATGCCTTTCTCAATAGCCTACGTTGGGGAAGTTCGTTAATTTTCGAAACTTAACGAAAATGCACTCATAAGATTTGAATATAATGCGGCAGTAATTGAGTAATTGTACAAGAAAGTTAACCCTATCGTCTCCGGTGTGAAACGTTTTCAGACATTGAACGAAGAACGTGACTTTACAACAAAATGGACAACTACGAGTTGCCCAGTAATGGTTCATTCGGGGCAAAACGACTGTTCGCGGACCGGGCAACAATGGGTATCACAAGTAATTCAAGAAAAAATATAGACGAAAATGTTTCATTTTGTCACTCAGAATTTTACTAGTCCCGGAGTCAGCAACATTAATAGAAATCCAGACTGTGGCTGAGGTAGTAATAAGGATGATTAATGCAGTTTATTTGAGGAAGACAATAAACCGTAGAGCCACCTTTCATCACTGATCAAACCAAACACAGCAATATTTAAAATAGCCCAACACACCACAAGGACCTCAACAGCATGCGACTAGGGGCGTTCTTGATTGATGTCACAATCTCAGCAATTAGGAAACATGACCAATATCAATAATGATTGTTATATGGTAAGCCTATTTTAGACTCACAGTTGCAGGATCAAGCGGCCATTGTCCACGAGAAGGAAAGAGTTAAGTAAACACTCAGTGGAAGTAGAAGCAATCGCACGGAGGAGCAGAACTTTTAATTCTTTAAAAGGACATAAGCGTGAGGAAGCGCAAATTAGCAACACCATAAATGGCCGTAAAGAATAAGGATGAATGTCCAGTTGGCGGTAGAAGACGTAACCGTAGACCCTACCAATTTAGCTGTTACCTCTTCAACCCAACTCCGGGAAGACTACCAACCAGCGTTTGCCAAGCATGCATTGAAGATGATCACCGGAGTGGGCGATTCCGTTCACGGCCACATCTTGTTTCAGGCATCGAGAACTTCATACGGAATACCCAATTTCAGCGATATGTTCAATGGCTTGAGGTTGGAAGCCCAAGCCAACCGGATCCCTTCAGTTTGTCCGTTTTATTATGCAGAGGCTTTCCGTTGGCCTGGGAGGCACTCACCGAAAACAGGGAATACCACCGCTCTTGCGGGCTACAAAGAGTCCTAGGAACATGGAGAAGCATTACTCTGACAAGCTCTCAATAGGTGGGAATCTTATTACACTTTGAAACGTTCCTCAGAAGAACAGCTAACAGCCTCTAATGAAAGATCGTTCCGGTGGTTTGTAAACCGGTAATAAAGAACTATTGCCATACGAAGGATTCAAGGTCGAAGCTCCTAGAGATTCTCGTCGTGAACACTTTGACTGCCATCAACCACTGTGGTGAAGAATTGTTGCACGATTCCTGCGCCAAAGAAAATGTATGTGGGGATTAAGTCACCGCAGAGTCTCCGAAACTCAGGTAGATGAAGATTAAGAATTTCAAGACGGGACTCGTAAGGGAAATGCCTGTGACCATTTTAGTAGCCAGTCGTTGGACACGCTCAATAACCAGTATATCGTCCAGACAGGTGTGTACGCTTCGATTGACATATTTCAACAGTGGTCTTATATAGACCCCGTAGAGCGGTTGAAAGACATGCCCATCTATGCGAGAAAATACTCCTTTCATCATCCCGAGATTCCAAAATCCCATTTTGCGGCTATCTGGTGGTTATGAGAGAAAGGCCAGCCAAACGACGGTCAAATTCTTAGGTCTTTTTTAAGGTCAACCTCAATTATGTCTCATTTTTACTCTGAAAGTTCTTTTACCAAGAATGGATGTAATCCAGCGGATAACCTCTCCTTGGGTGCCATTAACCTCTGGCTTATGTGCAAGAGGACCGTTTTGGACACGGCGTGGGACGCAGAATAAACTGGGCCTAGGTTTGGCTAACTTCAACTTGTTTCATCTGGCCGCTGAGTCACCACTGCTGTGAAACGGATGTTCGTGCGTATTGAACAATCTTTTCGGGGGCCGTAACTTCCCTGCGAAGTCGCATTTTCTGTGTGTCCAATCGAGCAAGAAATGTTCAAAGCATCTGGGTCGACTTCAGGAATCCATTATCCGAGCTTCACGAACAAACCCGTGATTGTGCACTGGACTTTGTCTAGCGTCTTTTTATCACCAACTATGCCGAAATGCAGCAATCCAGATTTGTTCGTAAGCACGCATTTTGTAGAGGTAATATAACGTCAGGCTCCTTTGATGCTAACGACCTCTCCGGCTGACACATGGCTCGGCTGGCCTTTGGGGCTGTCCATATGCCCTGTGTAGACACTTTGGAATGTGAGGCCAGTCTCATCTACATATCGCTCGTTTCTTTAACTCGTTATACGTCCACGATTGTGCCATTTTTCCCAAGGCGCCTACCCTTAGGCAGTTGTTTATGCTCTGCGACAGTAGATGACATTATACTGTATGGTTCACCCATATACGTCTTTGAGGTACTGCTACATTTGCTGTCTGGTGGTCACCCTATCGAATTCACTTCGTCCGCAAACAGGCAGCGCATATAGGTACCTTTCGCATTACGTCACTAACGTGAAGGTATAGGAGCATGAGGTCCAAGAATTAGCCGTGAGGTACTCCAATGTTTTCAGTCACTATACTGGACTTGGTTCCCTCCAATTTCAAGTAAAATCTTCCGTCTTGGATGTACTCTGTATTCTATGCAGTTTCTAACATATAGCCCTGATGCCGTCAGTTTTTAGATTAACCGCCTATAGTCCACCTAATTATGTGCTTTCCAAAAGTCTAAGGTGCAAACTTCAAACTGATCAATTTTATCCGGCCTCAGCATTGTCTCCCAAAAGTGCCAACAAGCTTGTCAGGGGGAATGGAATCAGTGTTGCCAGGCCATGGAAAGTATGCTGGGTAACGTGATTCACCATCCTGTCTCTGATTATTCTTTCTCACACTCTTAACATCGTACACATGAAGTTAGCTGGACGATCGTTAGACGCCTCTTCTCCGTTGGCACCTTTATGGACTGGGGTCACGGTTGCCAGGTTACATTCCTTATCTAACCTACTCTTTTCCAACAACACGGAGAACATACGTGCGGGACTTCAACCATCAGCCGCAACATCGATGTACGAATGTCATTCGGTCCTACCGTCCTTTCGTCTAACCCGAACGACTGGTTGAGCACATCGTCTGCTGTAAACAGCTCCTCTGGCATTTGAGCAGATCAGCCGACACTTCAACCCGAGAGGCTGGTCACTATCTCTGGTGTGCACCTGTTAAAAAACAGTCGTTACCCAGTCATCTGAGTTCATTTACAAGCTACAAAAATGATCGGCCATGCTTTTGAACTCAAAGCGATATCAGTACCCTTGTGTACGTTCTTAGGCTGCGTGTGAGCCTCATGCAGAGCTTGGACACATATGCGGTATACCCAGGTTGGAAAACCATAGGGAAAACGTCCGCATATTCTATTTCTGAAGTTGCCACATTATGAATGGAATCTAGCGTCGCTATAAGTACCATCGCGAAACACATGTTTTCCTGGAAAGAGGACTCAAGCACACTTGTTTTCATCAAGAAACTGCTGTTCACCTTGAGACTAGACGCACTGACATCACCAGCATTTACACTGACGTGATGAGTACGAACGAATGAAATGAGCAGCAGGCACAGGTTATTCCTCCAAGATAGACGCCTAACAAGGCAAGCGTACACATAAAACCTCTTAGACGGATCACAAACCATTCAGCAGGTCGATGACGAACAACCAACATAGGAGCGCCCACCCATACCGTCCTCGCCACGGAAAACCACAAAGTCTTCGACCATCATTCCACAATATTTTCAGAAAGGTTCTTCCTGCGTGTCAAGTGGACGCAGTTAAAGATAGATTTCGCAGATAGTAATCGCGCCTTAAGTAGACAATATCTGGCAATACTATCGGTTTTTCCTCTCACATCTGGCAGATTAAGATGAATAGTCAAGGTTAAGACCTCGACTTCTTGTTAAACATGATTTTCAATTGAACAGAGTGTTGAATCAGTGGAATATGCTGAATTTATCCACTGTCAATAGCCCGCTCTACGAAAAACTAACGCGTTATTTGATACATTCCTCTCATCAAAGCGGTTACTAAGATAAGCGGCTACTGCTCATTTTATCACAAAATCTACCGGTTCCTTAATGACATGGTCTTAAACAACGATATTGCGTCAGTTTTTCCATGATTACTCTTTGAGACAACGATTGTTACTTGAAATCAAAGGAAAAGTGAAATTATATGTGGAACGTCGGTTCACAGTCACCTAACTCTCATCAATAATTGAACCTCTGCATCCTCACTCTCGTGCGCATTGATTAAATGGTGAAAGAATGTGCGGTAAGGTGTTTAAGGGTATCAGCTTCCAGCTGTCGCAATTTTTGAGGGCGACTACTAGTTCGGTGAGGAAGAAACAGAATAACGCAGCCTAACAGTATCAAGATTGAATGACATACTTAATGAAGTAAACTACATTGACATTGTGGACTTAGCAGATGTTGTCGTGTCGATTCAAACAGGGTGAGGTGGACTAAAGGGCGGTGAGAGGGGTAACAAAAAGAAGAGTGAGATAGTAAGATTGCTGTAACTCTAACTTTGGACTAACTGGTAGACAGACTTTTGTAATAACTGTCTACCCAACAGCTCATTAACCGACTGTAACGACCGTGCCAGCACAACCTTCTTGGGCAGCGCGTTTCAAGAGACACAGAAACAAAAGCCGTGCCCCCGAACATATCTCTGAAATCGCTGAAAAATATCACCTAATGAAGCACCTAATTGTGACTAAATTTCCATACCGTTTTTGGGCTGCCAAGCCTGCAGTGAAACATAAGCTGAACGTTGTACGTGAAGCGATGTAGTAACTTTTATGGCTCATCCACTGCTACCCCTACGTTGATACCATTGCTTCCAATATACAGATTCAGAATCTCATTTTTCTCAAAGAAAGACGTGATGTCAGGCGATAATTAAAGCACTTCCGTGAATATGGCTTTTTCTGCTAAGGGCGCACTAATTTCAGCCAAACAATCAGCTTCATATGAAATGACGATCCCCGCGCTTTAACCAGGTTTGGATACCATAATACCCTCACTTCTCCTCAGGAATTCCAGTGACGCTGGATGGAATCTAGCAGATTTTAGATGAGATCCAACTGTAAAAAATCTGGACTTCAATTGGAATTGAACCAGCGACAGAAACACCATGTCTTAACGCGGCAAACGTTCTACCAGCTGAGCTACGAAACAACTACTTATTAGTAATACAACTTCTACGCTCAACAGCGGCGTTGGTGGGTTTCAACGCGAATTGTCCGAAAAATCCTGCCGGGGCAGTGGATCCCCTGGATCATTTGGTGGATTCCATATGAGACAATAGGACGAATGGGTAACCGGGTCCAAATGTGAAATTTCCTAGCTCCCAGCGTGGCTTCGTAACTAAGCTAGTATAGCGCTTGCCGCGTTCAGACGTGGTGCTTTTGTCGCTGGTTTGAATACAGCCGAAGCCCTGACTTTTCACACTCGGGCCCCATCTGAAATCTTGTGAATGTTTCCAGTCATGGTTTTCCGGGTTAGCTACTGACAACCTGGCCGTATTTATATTATTTTGAACTTCCCATCATTAAAGGCTGAAGATGGTTGCAGGCCGATTGATTGGTCGTAGAAATTTTCGAATCGACTTTCATAGTACAACTTTTAAGATCTTTTAGAGCCGCAAAGGTTTGGTCATGACGTTAAAGCTTCAACAACGACTTTGTTCAATGCAAAAAGAAAATAGAAGTTGCGCACACATCGTCCCGGAGTTTTGAAAAAGGTGGCCCCAGGTTCGGCCTAGTTGAGTTGATTTCACAGTCTCCCTGCCTTCCTTTCTCGTCATATAGCCGGAATCCGCTAAATGGGATCCTTATGAGAATTGACCGGCGATAAATTAATGTTTCTTTAGTAAGGCCCGGTAGAGCCGGAATGTTGTGTGTGTGTGATTTTTGATTTCGTCCTGCAGGATAAAGCATTTGTTACTTGAAAGAACACCATCATTCAGTGTGAATTGCAGAAACCACCGCACGCTTGTGTTGTGGTGACCTGGAGATAACAATGTGAACTGAAATTTTGGGTAGAGTTTCACAGGATGTATGGCAGGCAGACCGGGGTCACCTCCAGGTCACTACAGTATCATCTGGTTAGATGAGAACCAAGGGATCAATTGAGTGACTGGATTCCATTAGGCGCGCAGCGATAGAAGACGAGCAAGATTTGGCCAAGCCCCGAGTTAGCCACAACGGATGATGCTCCCGAATGCGTTCAGACAATCGCCGTGTCGTGCGGCCCACATAACTCGTTCCACAGGAACAAACAAAATGGTATACACAATAGGAGGCAGCATGAACAGGCAATGTATCTTTGAACTGAGGGCGCAGAATCGGTGTGAATTAAACTGAACACGCAGTTTGGATGCAAAATAAGTCTTGCTTAGGGCTACGCTAAGTTTGTTGCTTATAGTGTCTGAGGCGTTATCACCCTTAAAAGGTAACGAAATATGAACTGACGTTTTCTCTACGGTGTGCTGATTGTTCAACTTTGTGATGTTTGACATATGCCTGTGAATGAATTGTTCGGGATAACCATTTTCAACTAGTACTTTAAATATGAATTGTCTTTCATTTTCTAGAGTGTCACTAGAGCATATTTTCTAAACTCTGTCGAGCATACAACGGATAAGATTAATTTTCAGTCTTAATAGTACAAAACTATAAAAGTTCATATATTGCCCGGTCCACGTTAACTTACGGTGTATTTTTCTTCGTATCGTCCCATCTGAGCGACGGGATAGGAAGACGTCTAAGAACGAAATGCCTCCGGGTGATTCAGACTCCATGGTGAAATGGATATTCCTATGGGCTGAGTTGAACCGTTCCAGTATTCCTTTGGGGCTTATGGTTTCATCTGCCTCGCAAATAATATCATCTGGATGTCGTTTGTACAGAACGAACGAGTTAATTGCAGTTGCTAGTACACCACATTCAACTTTTGACATAAAAATATCGGCTAGTAATGGTCCTAATGGTGATCCCATTGCTACCCCATCCTTTTGTCGATATAGTCTACCGGAAAATTGGAACTGAACATTATAGGCACAACGGTATAACAACCTTTTCAATTCTTCTATCGGTAGTCTCATGTTTATAGAGTTTTCCTCAAGATAATCGCCTAGGAACTCAATTGTATCCTTGGGCGGGCTATAAGTGAATAGGGACGTTACATCAAGTGGAATATTCTTCTTCCTGACGCGTTTAGCCTCTTCAAGGTTTCAACGAATTCGAAAGAATCACTCAACCTGTGGACCGCTATATGTTTCCTTACAGGCTTTAACATTCCAGCTAGCCATTTTGCAGTTGCATAATATGGGGATTTACTCATGTCTAAGATCGGTCGTAAGGGTATTCCACTTTTGTGAATCATAGGCAGGCCGTAAATTCTAGGGATAACAATGCCACCGGTCTGACTCTCGAAAACGTACTTGAATCGATAAGTCAGCACACTGTACAGAAAAAGTCTGTTCATATTTCGTTACCTTTTAGGGGTGATAACGCCTCAGACACTATAAGCAACAAACTTAGCGTAGCCCTAAGCAAGACTTATTTTGCATCCAAACTGCGTGTTCAGTTTAATTCACACCGATTCTGCGCCCTCAGTTCAAAGATACATTGCCTGTTCATGCTGCCTCCTATTGTGTATACCATTTTGTTTGTTCCTGTGGAACGAGTTATGTGGGCCGCACGACACGGCGATTGTCTGAACGCATTCGGGAACATCATCCGTTGTGGCTAACTCGGGGCTTGGCCAAATCTTGCTCGTCTTCTATCGCTGCGCGCCTAATGGAATCCAATCACTCAATCGATTCGAACGAATCATTATGTCCTATCTATCGCGCTCATGCATTACAACCAAAACGGGTCAAAGAGCCCCTGTTAGCAGTCACAGAAGCAATAGCCATCTGCTTGCTCTCCCTCCCACCATGTATTCAAAAGCGCTCCGTCGAAACACTGAATCTTCCATGACCAGATGTCCGCGTTTGGCAAGAACAGATTACGTAATCAAGACCGCTATCGTATCAGCCATCAATAATTTGTACAATCGACGTGAACTTTCCGAAGCTGATAACAATCCGTTCGAATCATTCCTGTATATTTTCTCACATGATTAAACCATATAAGTGTGTTGTATTTAGACTGATGATGAATCACCGAAAACAAGCTTGTTTGCTACGCGTTCTTCTAATATCCAAACCGGGTACTTTTCTACAACCAAGGGAACATTGATGAGCGCCTCGAGGTCGTCCCTAGAGACGAAAAATAGCAGAGGAACACTGCATGTCCCCATATGGTGTGGAAAACGGTACTGACGATTCTCTACTGACTTGTGCAATACGTCAGATTCATCAGGTAGTGTCGTAACTATTACCATGTTTGCTTTCTCAAACACGATTCCCGCTTTTTCTGTTTGAAAATAAGATTATCCATGTTGTCGAATATCCAGGTAAAATCCATTAATGCGGGATCTCCTAGAGGACAGTAATCTACAACTCATGTTAAGAAATTGTCGAAGACTAGCAAACTGGTAGTTTACGAGTGAGCGCATGTAAACACACGCCGGTTCAATTTTGCTGGGCATTCTGCCATCACATCCCTCCAAATACAGCTGTTTGGAGTGCTTGTCACGATTTTAGGAATGTGTGATGGTAGAGTTATCGGACAGAAGCTGTCGCCATCAGTGTGATTACCGTATTTGTAAGTTGGCAGAATAACGCGGCATTTTCGTTATTTTGAAAGTGAACTGAGAAAACTGGTATACGTTACTTAATCACTCTCAAATACAGTAGTTTGCTCGGTAGATTTTTTAACAAATCTCAGACATCCCTGCATCAGCAAGACTACAAATACCCCCTAAGTTCAGGGAATTTCCCTCTAGTTTGCAACCAAAGGTCACGCCGCAGCAGGTGTGCGTGATACGTACAGTGTCGCGACTGAACTGTGAAAGCTCATTTGGAACTTTTCAAAGAGGATTGTAGTGGACAAGTGGGTATGCGCTAGACCCTCGTCCACTAACGATTTAATACGCCTTTCCTGGACAGCAATCGTAACGTAGCCCCAACAGGCATCGAACTAGAGAACGCAGCGGGGTTTGGAAACGAACCGTGTATTTCCAGCAATGTTTGGAAATATGATAGGTAGTTAGTTCTAGTCTACTCTGGGACCAACGGCAGCAACCAAGAGGAAAAGAAGAGAAGCGCGAGATGGGCCACAGCCCACTCGGCGGCACTCAAAAGCGCGCCCGGCGAAAAGTGTGTAGAACCTTCGAGTGCGTTAAACAACGCTGGAAGAGGTTCGAGTTGAACGAACTTGAAGAATGAAAACATAGATGAGGTGTTAAGAAAAGGGCAAGCATTCGCTGCGTGCAATTAGTTGCACGACTGAAGAAAGTGGCACTGGGTTCATATCAGGCCTCCTGTTGCAAGCGTACACAGAATCATGCGTACAGAACGAACAAGCGGGGAAACACGGTTGCAGCTGGGATCCTTAGGAAAGCCACACGGTCGCTGGTCACTACAGAATGCAGCAGCTATGCATCTGGTTAATCATGTCCCATAACTAAATACTTTCTCACCTCATTAAACACGCCGACTCTCGCGGGTTGGTAGAGAGTCG
This sequence comes from Paragonimus heterotremus, assembly GCA_013368495.1. Classification (NCBI taxonomy): domain Eukaryota; kingdom Metazoa; phylum Platyhelminthes; class Trematoda; order Plagiorchiida; family Troglotrematidae; genus Paragonimus; species Paragonimus heterotremus. The sequence goes on along the minus strand of LUCH01002776.1, from coordinate 67,249 downwards.
GATGCAAGTAGGTGTGTATCAAAATTCACAGTCTTGCTGCCTTCGCTCAGGGCGTTTTTGGAGTAGGCCAGAGTAGCACTCCAGTCGGCCGGTTAAAATGTGCATTAGCGGCGTTTTTTACATTCCTGGTTGTTTGATTTAACTACTGAAGTGATTTCAATGTTATATAAAACAAGACTGACGGACTGCTGAAAGTATCAAGTGGGCTTCACGAGCTCATCACAATATGCATTTCATAGTGAGCAGCCTCATTTGGTGTGAACTATCTTTTCGCGCTCACTTCGAACGTATCCAAATGACTATATGTGGACCAGCATGGTGATTAACAAGGGGCGTCTCGAACAATTAACATACAGTAGTGCAACGAGACTGGACGGAAGTGGTTTCCTGACTCAAAAAGTTCAACCAATCAGAGTTCAACCATAAGCTGGTGTAAGCAGAACTGTGGTAGGTCGGGGCCGACCAATCAAAGAAAGGTGACCAGCTGCAATAACAAATTTGCTCATAAGAGGTGGTGGTTAAAACATGTTGCCTGGATGCGTGTGGGATCTAAACATTCTAATTGTTTTACTCAAGGTCGCGGAACGTAACAACGAACGGGCCAATCAAAACGTAACGCGCTTTTCTCTCGACAGCAGTCGGTAATTTAACCATTGTTGGTTCTGCGCAAAATGGTCATTGTTTTTCTGATTAGTTGAGATTGTTTAGTGTCCATCAAAACATTGTGCTGATTTTCTCAAATCCGTGGCCAAGTTCGCGTAGCAAGTAAATTAGTCGTATCAATAACTGCACTGATCCATATTTTGGGGATGGCGCATGTGATTGTAACATGCAAGCCGGTCGTCTATACTTTGATTGTCCGTTAAACTTACTGACCAGCTTTAGAGCAACGTGGAGACACCGGGGGACAGCGTTTTCCGAAGTACGGGTTCCAACAGCAGTTTTATAAAAGGAGACAACACAAACAAGTATGAGCCAGAAACGCAGTAAGCCACGCACACGACTTGCCCAAACGTGGACTAAAACGGCGCCGACAACATAGTAGCATGCTTTGTTACACAAATCAACATCAACCCATGCGCGCTTGTTGGTTTCGACAGCACATTACATGAATAGACAGGCAAGAATTTTCAAGGTCGTGCCTTAGAAGTTCAGGTCCGTCGGCAAAACGAGGTGCACACTGCCTGGATTGGGAAGGTCACCAAGGTTGGCGTAATAAACATTTTCGTTTCGAAATATCACTAAATGTTTCGCGTGCTTATCTTGCTGGTGGTTTAAATTGGAAGCAGATATTAAACACTGTCAGAAATTATATCAAATTTCAAACCTCTCTAGATAATCTTCACTTCTCGAACATTTCAATTGGTGGATGCATGGTTCATCTAAGTAATCATCCTAAATAGTGCAAAAGCACGACGCCAAGTGTGGTAGTTAGAAATGAACTATACAGAATGCTGATCAAACGTATAGGAAGTACAAAACACAATTAGGCGCAGCAACTCAGGACGTACACTTTTGGATCGTTTGTATCAACTTTACAGGATATTAGAATAATGAAACAATCGCGTAACAAAATGAGACAAAGCATGTCAGTCATGTTCATCACAAAATTGCACAGCTCAGTAGAATGTGACAACACAGAACGTATACTGTTGTCTTGTATGTGTATCACTTCAGGAAGTTGGAATCATAAAACGACTGTATGACGAAAAAATAGACAAAACATGTCAGTCATGTTCATCTCATCCGACGCACTGTGACTGCAAATGCATATGTCTATAATTCGGTAATGGTTTGAAATTCAGTTGTTTAGATCTTTTGATAGTCTGCAATTCTGGCGTTTCATGTTCTTCCGGAATAGCACAAACTTCAAGGATGTCGTTTTCTCCGAATAAAACACGGTTATTCATGAAGAATTCATTGGTGTTCGAAGCAGCAAGGCTTCTGTTCGCAGACTGCTTTCTAAAGTTTAACTCAAACGGATCAGCATGTCCTCGATGGTAGAGAAGGTATTCCACTTAAAAAATTGTGATCATGTGACTTCCGTTAGGTGAAAGAACTATTTCGGCAGCAGAACCTAAACCATTGCCCTTGAAGAAAGTAACATCAGCTGCTTTTGCAGGTGAAGAAGGAAATTAAAATAAGATTATGAAATTGCTCTTAGTTACAAACTGTAATGCGTTTAAGTATTGCATGAGGAAGTAGTCAGTTTCTTGCTCAAGCTTCACAAAAGAATTTGGTGTTAACGAAGCAGTAGTAGCCTTCAACGTACGTGCAAGATGTTCTAAAAGTCTATTAAACTGTAGGTGTCGCGGAGCTGACATCATGTGAATACTCGACAGTGAAGTCAGTATCACTAGTGGTGACCAAAGCAGCAGGTACACGTTCGCGACAGAATACTTTCTTCGAGGCATGTTGTTTAAAGTTTGCAGTCGGTGATGAAGTTAATTTATTCAAATTAAGCATCGGCAGTCACTGGAGCGTCATATTTCCCGTGAAAGGAACCACAGTAGTCACCATGGACTCTCTAGCATGTTTCAAATGTAACGGACCATGAAAGCCATCGTGATTGTTTCGCCTGATTTTTTGTACGCACTTAGTACGGTTTTTGGCAATGTGATTAATATCTGCTCTTAATTTCAGCCACCAACAAGATAAGGAAAACATAAGCAAAAGATAAGCAAAATGTAAGCCTGCAACGTCAGCAGACCTTTGAGTCAGTAGAGTCATAACACAATAATCAAAACAGTAATCCATCCAGAGTAATGAACAAATTGTCACGTGGACAGCAAAACGTAAGAATTTGGTGAGGCTCCTGCTGTGTGTTCGGTCACAATTTAAGGCAGAGGTAATAGGACCAAAGTATTTACGGAAATCACTTACAAGTGCATCCGTTTTTACTGGCAATGGTTCAGTTAACAAACGGTCGGGGTAATTAGAATTTTGGTCTTGCTGTGGAATTCTGGATAATTAATCAACACGGTCAATTGTTTTGATCTACGATAGATATACATAGTGTATATATATATAGCATAAACGTGAAAAATGAGGGCAATACTCTAACGTTACCCCATGACATCAGATGATTTTGCTAGCGACTTGCCAGAAAGAGATAAAAATTTCAAACACTCATGATTTGTTGCAATAGTGATTGACAATCCAAAAAGATATCTGTGATGTTATTCAACAGCTTAATCCACTGCAAGTGCTTCACATTGGGTCTGAGAATACCTATGTTCGGCTCGAGAAAGACGACGAGAAATTCGCAGAACACACTGTTCAAGAATCTCTGCCATTCCCTCAAGGCAGCATCAATAATTATAGCTGAGTGATCTTCTTCTTCGCAGTAGAGTGCGAGTTGTTCTTTCATACTTAGCGGACCAAGGAAAATCGTTGATGAATGAAATATCAAACAAAAGCTAGCAAATTTAGCGGAAGTGGCAATAAAACGCGAGTAGTATTGGAGTGCACCGAGAACAATGGAGTTCATGTAAGTTTGTTGGTGATGGTTGTGGTGAAAATCTGCTCGATTCATTGCCCGTCCAATCCCCCATTCACTAGAAGATATAACAAGGGACCAATCCAAACGTTGCGTTAATATACCACATCAGGTTTAGACGAATAGCTTCAATGTCCTGTGGTAATTAGGAATACGTAATAGTAATAAGAAATGTACTTAGCTCAAACCCAGAGCTAGCTTATACGCAGCACGTCAGCCAACGGAATTGTAATGTATTTAGTACCTGTGCAATATACTTATTCATGCAGTAAAACAACAATAGCATACAGTGTTCCGTTATGATTTACAATCATCACAGTCCCTTACTCACCAAGTTATTTGTTCTGTATTGCACAAATCAGCCTACAGTTTGTGACTTTGCATGTGTTACTCAGGCTAACCAACGACAGACTGAGTTTACTTTAATACTGACAGATGCACATATGTGTGCATCTGTTAGTGCGGTTCTTGTCTCACGAATAAAATACCGTTGCTGCAACCAGTCTGAGATATTCTTAATAGTACTTGCGTTAGAAATTACAACTCGAGTTTGATTTCTGAAGCATATCGAAGTCCCTAATTCTGAGTATTGCGATGGTACATTCACTAATGGGGTGGAACTTCTCAAATCTGGTCTAAATCCATTGTCATTGACAACATAACTAAGGCGTGATAAACAGGAAATTAAAAGATTCTACTTACTTGAGTTGATAACTATGGTGAAGTCAAAAAATTGCTTTGACAGAGAGAACACAGGACAGACGTGAGTCGGTTTATCGTGAACACGAACAGTAACACCATCACCCTGATAGGCAATAATTTCGTCTATCTTTAGTAATCGTATTTGTGAAATCTCGGGATACAGCTGACGAAACAATTAAATGAAGCGGTAGAAAACTGTATCGATACAATGTGAATGCTGTGTTAATCACTTCTAAATTGCTTTGCACTTCAGCAAGTGGTAATTGGTAATAAGCATTTTCTGAAGCAAGGTTGAGAAGACTTTACAACTTGACAAACAGGTTCTTCTGTTGTGCAACTATGTTATGATAGGAGTGTATTCATAGTTAACCGGTTGTTGCCACAAGTACTCAGTATAATTCTATCGGTTTCCATTGTTGTCATAATCAGGGTAGCTCAGTTTGATGATTAAACTGGCGTTACTACGTCTTTGTCAAACACATGGATTGTAATTCTTTGCGCGCAAGTTCCAGCACACCGAATGAAATGGTTAACCTCCTCGGAAATACTGAGTCCACCAAAGCTTTAAGTCTCACCTCCAGTATTGGCATCCTCCCTGTGGCTTATACCCAACAGAACAGTCCTCCACTTCAGGAGCATATGAAATAGTCCGTAATTGATCAACTTCAGTAGATGTGTATGGTTCCAAAACGCGACGTTAAAATGTGATGATTGGGACTGAATTGAATGAAAGAATGACAGGACGTGAAGGGATTACACAATGCGTTAGAATATTGCAGTAGAACACAGGATGTGTATTAATGAATTATGTATGTATTTGTACTGGAAGTTGGAGTAGTGAATCAAATATTTAACGAAAGGTGAGATAAAATGTCAGTCAAGCTCTTTGTATGATGTTAGCTGTCGTACAATTATGTTGTGTGCACGATTGTCCAGCACAAAATCCATGGCTGTGTGAGACATTGAGAGCAATCTGCTGCGATGGTAAATAAACGTACATGTTTCACGATCAGATGCAGTTGTAAAAGGCTAACCGAAGAGGCATTAGTGGAGACGAGTCCCAGTATAATAGGTGACCAACACCTCTCTTGGAGTGGGAGCACAGTCACACACTGCCGGACGACAGATCCCGGTATACATAAAACTGCATGTCCATCTTGCATCAGACAAGCGCCTAGGATTAAAGGGTATGAATCCGTAATTCGAGTAGATTGGAGCATGGGAGGAAATGTGTTTTTCTCTACAATGGTCGTAGATGCAAGTTTTGTGCAGCGACCGTGTTCAGTCCGTAAGATTTACAATACAAGTGATCGAGTAATCTGGTTTGTGTTGTGCAAAACTATAACTGGACTGCTAATGAAAGAGGACTGCATCGATACACAAGTTGAACAAAGGTGAAAGATATAGAGGACGAACGAGGCAAGCAACCGGAAGTGTGGTTGGAACCTTTTCACGAACAAGCACATGAACAAGCAAGGGCAGCTGCATCCATTAAATGTACGATAAGCTCAGCTACCTAATGTGTCGCACACAATTTGTAAAGCTATTTCTGGGAGTAGTTAACACAGTGTATTGCAAACTAACCGGAAGTATCTCCAGGTCACTGAAAGCATGTCAAAGTCAGCACTTGGATGTGACCTACCGGACTAAAAATTTCGTTTTTAAACTTTGCCAAATGTTTGTGACAGTCTCCCTGTTACGCTGTTGGAATAGTGACTGGGAATTGTGACCGTCGCTGTTGTTTCTGATGCGCTTGGAAAAGAATCGTGGCAAAGAATCTCGCTCACTGTTTCGACCAGTATTAAAATGCGACACAAGGCCCACATGACGTTCTCGGCCTACTTATTCTCCTTCTGTTTATAGACAGAAAACAGCGAGGTAACTAAAGATACGGGATGAATGGTGGTCACGACCGGAGTGAACAGTTACATGAAGTGACCGGGTTTACCTACACCACTCCAGGAGCGGTTGTTTTTGATTGGTAACAAAAAATTTGGGATACATTGTTGGTGACAAATTTATACAACAAATGTGGTGGCAATTCAGTGACGACGGTGGAAATCATACTCACAAAAGTTCATGGCGTCAGCCTAGTTCACCATGAAATATGACATATGCCCACAAAATTTTCTACACAAGTGTCGGCTTATTAACAATCATCCAGTCAATTGCTAGGAACGGGAGGTTAACGGTTCACTCTCTGAAACTTGAGTTTAGCGTGGGCAGGCCATTATGTAGGAGAAGCCTCTTCTCTGATCAGAGTATATTAACACTGAGACTCACTGTATGCACGTGTAATCAAAACATCAGTCGATCGACTCATATGCAGGAGTCAACGGGTTCTACAGTCCTCATGATCGTCTCTACAACACCAAACCACAGGTCCACAGATATGCACGTCCATCAGTTTTTTTTATATTAAGTACTTATTTGCGTTCGTCGGTTTGAATGCATATTGTAACAATGTGGATAAAATCTGAGTTTTGACGAGATGCACCTCAGTATTTTCTCTTAAAATTCTGTCCTCATTCTTTATACTGACACCTGATGCGTGACCGTGTCGTCCACAAATCAAATAACGTGTATCAAACGTTATATCGCATCTTCATTGGTCAGCCACGTCCATCAGTGTTAATCTATTATGCATAGTTATGTCGAACGTACCACATTCACTCATGCTACATATGTATGTATTGAGCTTAAGATCGTAAGATGTGAATTCTATGCGAAAATTCTTCATGAGGGTCAGCCATAGGAAATTCAACTGAATGGATCAGACATTTAATGGTTTGCTGTGAAACTCTCGGTCATTAGTGTAATCTTTGTGTTCCGAGTTCTCCTTATTAGTTTGAAGGGGAATGTAAAAATGTATTGTGAGATATTAGCCTCCCGTTTCTGTCATCAACCACCAGCCGAAGTAGATTCTGACGATATTCAACTTGAAATTAGATTCTATCTTTCATAGGTTTGTTCAAATAGTTGGGGACGGTCGAGTTAGAGAAAAGGCCAACAATAGTGGGCAGAGTGCTGGGCACATTGGAAATTTTATCGTCTATCATCGGTTATCTTTCCGAAGTTAACAGTGGGGGTAATTAGCACGGTAAGATAATCCGGTCATGTCTGAGAAGGTTAGGTAATCGAAGGGAAGGCAGAATGATTTAACTGAACTGTTTGCATTGACGATGAATATGAAACTGAAGAAACATAATAGAATCGCAGTCGACCACGACGATGTTATGAGTACGGAGGGATCAAAGTATGATTGGAAAATTCATGCAGAGGGATTAGGATGTGGTTGGAAAATCCGTACAATGTAAACGAGGTCAAAAGAACGTAAACTGGTTAATGCAGGTTAAAACGTTATTATAAAATGACAGTTCATATGAAGAATGAGTCTTTCTAAAGACAGTTGGTTTCGAAGAGGAATATGAGCATGTGGTGAAAACAAAGAGCAGCAGTGGCGTCTTTACCAACCCAGATAGGAGACGGTTATCAGCTGTTTCTAGACTCAAAATTTGTAATTGACTCGGTGTATCTAGATCTCTTTCACCAAGCTGCGCGTCTGCTTTATTTTGGGCCCGAAGAGCACTCCGAAGGCGACCTTGGGACAAACTGAGTGTATGATCTGCAGGAGGTGTCTTGTGATGTTGAGTCCCCGAAATACTTCGGTAGAAATAGTTATTATATCTGTTAAACGACATGCGATGAAGATCAGTAACCTACTATTCTAACTTTTGAATGAATAAACACTTCTTGCTCTGCCCACCAGTGCAAGTTTTTCAATTGCATACCTTCAAACAGCACGTTGATATCAATCTTTTACTCTTACCTGACAATCCCTTCAACTGTGAAATTTTTTCATTCCCTACACACATTTCCATTTTGATAGTTTCCAGGTCATTACAACTTCTGTGGATGAATGGTCTATCAAATTCCTTGCAAATCCACCCATTCAGAGGCAACAGTTTCCGTATGTTATCCTGATGTGTCTCCTAAGGCAATATCAGTTGCGTATTTTATCAACTTCGTGTTCAGTAAGAAAAACACTAGGGCAAACAAGGTGAGGGAAAAAAACAAAGGTTACAAACTGCCAGAATCCAATCACACTTGATGATGACGTAGATGGTAACTTGTTACAAAGTTCATACTGCCGGCGATTCAACAAATAATCGCAGAATTAACTGCGATTCGTAAAGTTTACATCAAGCGTTAAAGGATGCAACAACAGACACTCTCAACCTAGTCCACTGGATACTTTTTACTCGGTTGTTTGCAAACAGGATACTGAGGGACAGTGAAGTAGCATTAACAAGACAGACGTTGTCATGCGCTTATATAGATGTAAGCAGATTAACTTGGATCAGCTTAAGACGACACCAAATCAACAGGTTAACTTGTTGAGCAGTATTCTGATTGCTGATGAGTAGTAGGTCATTTTGGTTTTCATATAGATTGAACATCACCCACAGTTGTTTGCAGCTGCAGCAGTTCCATAGACTTCCCAGTCGGCCTCTTTCGGTAAGGAATACAAGACTCGAGTCTCGCTTTGATTGGAACAGCTTGTCAGTAGTACATATCCTTGCAACTGCCGGTACTAGAACTCCGGCCACGCTTTTCATGGGGCAACCGTGTTGACCACTGTTCCATTGACCTCACATTAGGCACGACCGAATTATCATATGTGAACGCTTAACCACTTTCGCCTGTGGGTAGTGATCACGTTGTCCGGTCGCCTCGGGAGTAGACACAGTAATTGCCCAGCTAACTCCAACTGATGACACCTCGACTAGGACTTCTCTCCAAGTTGAAGTTACAGAACCCATTAACTTTTTAAGCGGTATTTTATTACTGATGGATAGTAGAGGATGTTCAACCTATAGGGAAACCAAAATCCCAAACTACTCATCAGTAATATTAACCTCTCCCAAAATCGCTTCCTGTTAAACGAGGAAAGTTGGCATAAACGAGGGGAAAATTCCTTGATGATCTGATAGCAGAACAGTGGTGGAAAAGGCTCAGTTCTTCAATTTTATCACGAGCGCAATTTGACATACAACGAATATAAGAAGTGGGAAATTCAAACGCAAATTCAATATAACGGTGCTATTCCAACGGACAGGCTTTCCGGAGTCAGTCTGGTGTTCCCTAATGTAAACATGAATGACATCTATATTTAAACCCAGTTACCGATGTCACTTCCACGACGAACTCCGCTGAAGTGATCAGCAGTGTGAACGCGCAATCAGTGAATGGTCGTCGCGTGCAGATTACTTTATTCGCTTGGTGTTGCAACTGTCGGGGAAGTGAGGTAGATGAGGATTTGCCTTACCAAACGACAGTGTGGCTGATAGAGAATCTATCACACGACGATGAACCCACACTGACAGCGCATAGTACATTGCTAGTACAAGCCGTCTCCTTGAGTACATTGTATGTATTTATGTACATACCTGCTTCGAGCATATCAGACAACAGATGGAGTGTTTTATGAAGCACACGAAAGAACAAAAAATGTGAAAAGCTACGCGGGCGTTGGCAGGGCTAAGTGTTTTACTGGTCTCAGGCTAACAGCTGACTTGAAAAGTTTTGTATGTATAACGGCGTATAGCAGATATTTTACAAATACGGTAAAGTAGCATATTTTTGACATCTGACAAGGTAACTGATAGGAATAGCGTAGACCAATTCTGATGTCACTTTACTTGATATGCTTTGTGCGTTACTTTTTAAATACACAGGAATACAGTAGCAAAATATGAAGTGGAAACCGTTAGATCCGTATACACAGAGCTAGTGGTTGCAACAGCGAATTAAACGAACTTAATTTAGACAAACTGGAATTATTTTTACCCAACATTACTTGTTTTACATCAATACTTTACGGGTGTTCTGATGGTGTATCATAGCAAGTCGCTACGAATCATGTTTCAAGGAGCCATGCAAAAGAGTTCTGGAGACGGTACCAATAAGGTGGGCGAAATCCGGTGGTTGCCCGATGGCTACCCGAGAAAGCTTATGCAACTTCATCGCAAACGATAGATTATCAAGTTTCCAATCTGAACTACACCCCAAAAGTAAATTGGCCTAATTTGACCTCCATAGGCAATCGTGTTATAGCCGATGTAGAGGGGAAATTACGGTTCAGCTCTATTCATACGTTCGTAACCGTTCCATTTCAGCCGGCATTCACTGTTCAAGTTTCCATTCGTCTGTTAGCAGACCACTCTGTCCTTCAGTAATCTATCATTTCACTAGCCGTTACGGTGACAATTATGTTAGAATAACTGACCCTAATTTACGGTTGCACATTGCAAAAGACTTCTACGCGGGTTCCGGACGCAATGAAGCGAAGAGCACCAGTCACTCATCAGCCAAGTCTGGAACCAGGCATCTGTCAATGCTGAGCCCATGTCGAGCATAGGTCATTTTGTTGGCCTAGCAAAGTCGTCCAATCTGTTGTTACGCCGTCAAACTCCGAAGCTATCGGCCATCGCAGGTCATGTTGACCAAGTAGCATTAATCCATTCTCTAAACGCAGAATGTTCTGACGCTGTCGGTATCAGTACTGTGTACCGTGTTGCCGTTAAATACAGTGGCATAGACTTAATGTATGAAGCTGAATAAAACAAACAAAATGTTAACATCTCTCAATAACAACCGTCTTTTTACCGTGCAGAGAAATTACAACTTAACCGCTTGACAAGAATAATGCTCACCTTAGAGCAGATGTTGCGTACTTCCAATACTTCTCAGAAGACGATAGTTCAAAAACAGGTTTTCCTGACAAACCTTGGTGCGGGGCGGTAGTAGTGTCTTAACATATCACAAAACAAAGTGAATAATCGTGTAATATTCCGTGACCTTTGACTATGAATAGACATTACATAGGCACAGAGGGCAGTCATGCTGGTAACTATCTGCAAGACTTTATCGACGGGTAACTGAGCCTCTGCTATACTAACACAGGTGAAGATGCATGAGTCACATGCCTTGGCGACTTCACTTTCTAGTTCACACAGGTTGAAATCCATCAGTCATTTGTGATTGGTTGATTAATTCAAGAAAACGCTTACCACCAACGTCTTAGAGATTGAGAAGACTTTTCACAAGTAAAAGTGACAGATAGCTGTTTCTACCTAATTGTAAGGAACAGCTACTTGCAGAATTTCTTTAAATTATTCTGTGGTTCCCAGTGTAAGCCCGTTTGCTTACTTGTTTTCCTGTGGCCAAAATCAAGACTGAGTTCCAATCAAACTCTATAGTAGAACAAAAACAGAGAGGAACGAGTCGACCAATAGACTGGAGTGTTAATTCTAATTACAACTATTTTTACAGGACAGTGGCTTTTTCAATCTCATTTGTCTTTCGTACTTAATGCCGATTTTTGATTGATTAGTGTTGCTAAGTTTGTCGGTCGTTTCTTGTGAGTCCAGTGACTGAGCGGAGTTGTCTGTCATGTTTGATTGCAGGATTCGATGCAACTTATCAGTTGATTTTCAGATCACGACTATTAGTGGGTATACCAGGCTTTGCTGACTGGCCTGATATCGCATTTGTTTGAGTTAATAATCCGCATCAACTGTTACGATACATGACTCCCATAATTACCTGACTATTGTTTTTTCATATGAAATAAGGAGGTACTCCAGACAAGTTGAATGATTTATATGCTTCCTTGTAACTCATTTACAGGTGCGGCGCATAAATGTCTGGGCTCATATTCTGGTACTTATTCACAAGCCACTGATTTAACTGCACTTGATTCATGTTGATGATCAAGATCAAGATGTTAAAAACAGCAATCTGTCCCTTTACTGTTCAACTGGATCAAAGGCTTGTGGTTAACACGTAAACATAGCCTTTTGTTGTATACATCTCAGTCCTGAAGAAGCACACACGGGAGCCGCCATAATTTATGGATCACTTCAGTGATGGGAAAAAAACACTCTAACACAGTATGTCAAACACTTAAGTATTTACAGCTTACATGTACACGGCGTATGACGCATGATCTTGCTTCGTTGTTTTATCTTGCTGTGTCTAAATTACGATACTACTCCAATAAACGAATGCTCAGTGTTACAGAAATTAGAACAACATTTCACCGAAAACTTACATGGTGTCTATTCTATATAGTTTGTTTAAAATGAATGTCCGTGTGATTAGAAGTGCATCTTGAATGTCCTTCTAGCTTACGTTCGTCGTCCGAAAACGAGGAGACCAAACTCATTTGATATGTTCCGGGACAAAAGTTTGCCAATTTTATTCAAAGATCTAAGTATAACTAGTGAAAATCACACTATCAACCAACCACAAACATAAATTAGGTATTAACTTATTAGAGAATGGGAAACAATGGAAAATTTACATTGGGAGAGATGCAATTCAAAACTTGTGAATAACAGGAAAACGACGACAGTAAAACTCACTTTTTACGCGAGCAAAGAATTTTATCGTCCACTAGACTGAATCTCAATGAATTGAAGGATACGTTCTCGACTGTTCCAATGAATCCTATTAAGTGTACTTAAAACTGTACAAATGCACCCATTTGTGATTAAGTGAGTTTTTTTAGATAACCTAGACATGGACAATAGTTGGTTTAAAATAACTCAACTTTTCACGCAATTCACCAAAATGAGCATAAACTCAGTCAGCAACCACTGGCAGAGTGACAACCTAAATGTGGTTCTGTCTTTTCCCTCTTCAGCAAAACTGTTTGACCAATGGGCTATTAAGAAGTTTAATCATTGCTAGTTGTTAAACATGAATAAGTGATATTCTTTCTCATACGTAAACAGAATTTCCAGTAGTTTCTTCTCAACTGCCTCAATTTTGCTCTTGGCAGGACTCGTCAGTATTGTATATTCCTGTCAAAACGAGAATTCCAACTACGATTGACGTCCTTGTTAACAAACCCCGTTTACAACTACGGATTTCACCTTACATTGCACAAAATCGGAATATCGGATAAAGACACACAATCACACTAGCTCATATGAAGATTACAGTCTTTTCGATCGTCTTCATACGATATCTGGTAAGTGAGTGGTGACATGTAAATCACAACTCGGCAATCACTGCATCCGAACCAGGTTAAGTTTTACAATCTTCTTCAAAAAGCTGAACACGTACTTACATTTGCTCAGCTACATCTGCCAAATAGACTGCTTCTTTTTTAATCCGGAAATGCAGGAGTTGAAAATCCTTATCTAAATCTTTCAGTACAATAGTTATGCAAACACAGGTATGCATGTTTTGGGACATCAAAGTGTGTGGAACGATTACATGACTGTCGTTGGTTCGAATCCAACCGAAGCCCTGAATTTTCACAATTAGTTCTCATCTAAAAATAATAAATCTGTCAAACCATTTATTAGTGATAACATGTCTGAAACAATTCTTATGGTAAGTGGAGGCTCTGCTCGATCCCCCCACTTATTCAGCTATCCAGGCGTTTACTGTGTGTTGACGTATTCTGCCAAGAAATCAAGATGAGAGATTACGGATAGGGTTTGCCTTCTTCCTTCCTGCCGATCAGTTCAACTGTATCCAGTGCTTCATCTTATTTTCACGGTTGGAGCTACTGAACATCTCCGCCCGTTCTATGCAAACCAATATAAAACCTACGAGACCTGCTTTACAAAGTCGCTTAAAGTGGAATGAAAATAGCATGGTTATCTTAACCGCCCAACAACGACTTATCGTGTCGTCAAGTCGTGCAACCACCGATCTCGCCTGAGTAGAATCGATTCTGATTGTCAAGTGTGGAATTTTTCAGTCTTGTCGACATGCAGACAAATGAGGACGGGCTAGTTGCATCCATCAGCTTTATTTTCCAATAGGTGCGACATAACGGATTATGGCCTCCTTTATTCATTAGTTTGCAGAAGTGTTCGACAGAATTAAGTTAAATGTGGTCTTTGGGATTGTGAAAACCGTATTCGAGACTGAACTATTCACATAGTAAAATATAGTAATAACCAATTACCAAAGCAGGTTACCCTTTTTGGGTGGAATATATTGGTGTATACAGGTGAACAAAATCATGTACTGTATGCAGCTTTCGAATAGATATGTCGAGGCATCTCCAAAATCTCCGTCGACTTTATAAATTAGTTCCCAGCATTATAGATGAGGATGAGCATCGAGTTTGTCTTACATTGTGTCACAACCCGCACTATTCGTTCCAAAATTAGCGGATTTTTGCTTACACTTGTCTGAACCGGTACTCTCCTTTCGAACAAACCTGGTAGGTGGTCTACACTGTGTGCAGCGGAAGTATTGTATTAACGACGCATGCGGGTTGTCACAGAACGTATCCCAGTTAGATATTTGTCTTTGTCCGACAAACAACACATGAGCTGAGATGACAGTAACAGTTAAAAGTGCCAGAAGTTGTAGGCTTTAAACTCAGTATGTTACTCGTTCGAGGGGCATGATCTACCCGTTGTTGGCACTAATTCCGAATATTTTATACCTAACTACAATAAATCGATAGCTCTGTTCCACAAGCGTCATAGCGGAACAAAGTATTCTACGGCAAACATCCATATGCTCTCGCAAAAAAATTAAAAAATGTATTCCACTACATTGAAAATATTAATAGAAATGGATATAAAATTGTGAACCATGTTACGCATAGCACGTGAGATCAAAGTTCAATCCCCAAATTTAGTTGAATAATTCCGGAGTACAAATTAAAAACTTAACTGGGAGCTCAGATAATTAAAGATTTTAAGACCAAACACTTGAAAGCATATGGGGTTGAAAAACTAGGTTAATTTAAAATTTATTTCCTATTGTTATTATAATTAAGAATCGAATTTCAAATCACGCGTACATTCAGACATCGCTATAAACTGAAGAGTCGTGAAAAGACTCTGTTTCAGACAAAATTAAACAGTCAAGACAATCGTTTGAGGACTTGTGTTCTGAGGTCAATGTACAACAACTATTTCAGTCATAATTCATATACTTTCGTAACTTAATTCACTAAACAAAAGAAAAACAAAACGAAACGGTCCATAGTTTCCGACTTACCGCTGTGACATGCAAGCCAGCCGTCTTTACTCTGGATGTCCGTTACGCCTGCGGACCAACTTTAGGGTAATGTGGAGACACCGGAGGAGGGCGCTCTTCCGAAGTAGGAGGTTTCAGCAACAATCCTGTGAAAGGAAACACTAACAAGCACGAGCCAAAGGCCCAGTAAGCCATGCACACAACTTACACAAACGAAAACTAAAACGGCATCAACGATACAGCTGCACGCCCTGTTACGCAACTCAGGTTTGCGAGTTTACTGGTTTCGACCGCACGTTACAACCGCTGCAGGCACATGATCGAAAAGGTAGTGTTGATAATAATCAGTTTACAAGTGGTAACATGCACCATCAACTTTGGTATGGAAGATGTTAACTAATGAAACAAATATGACGATGGCACAACCTCAGGTTGAGTATATGCTACACATTCGATGTAATCAAATTCGTGCCCACTGATACTGATCTACTTTCCACAATTATCTTATATATTACTACTATCTGACCAGTTTCTGATGCCATTATTCCCCTTGTGTGAGCATTGTGAACATTGAATGCATTGTGAATTGACGATCCGGGATTAAATTGATTCATAGTGCTCGCGTTTAGACGATATGACACTCATCTAAATGGGATATTTTCGTCATGCAGTCAACCTATCGGGATTAGATCTCCGGTTCATTTGCACTAATGTGGCTTCAAGGCTGCTTAGCTGGTTTCATCCAGCGCCTCATGAAGCTGAAGTCGATGGCTAGCGGAAGTTCTGCTTTTCCGGGTGAACGATGTCTAGTTAGGTCACTGTTTCAGCGAAAACAAATGAATGAACGTTGTCCAGACAGAATCAAGCAAATATTTTACTTATAGTTTTCCTTTTATGTTTGTGGTCACCACGCATGACCGTATGCTTTATCGTAAAATGGAAATTTTCAGTCCGGCTAGCTCTAGGGTTTTGGTTACGGTTGCAATCTTCACTGAGGTACGCGCCGAGTTTGCTGCTGATAAGGTGCAAATGTCAGCGTAGACGAAGCCATCGATACGTTCTAATAAGAGACAGCGATGTAGTGAGTCAGAAGTATGGGAGAACCAAACTTACGGAACGATCTGGTAAAAGAATCTGGTTAATCTGAATTGATATCTTAGGACACGTAAATGAAAGCTGCACGTAGGCTGAAACAGACTTTGCAGAAGTTCCGTGGTGACGCGTGGAGTATTGAGGTAGCTTTGACCGGGTTATCATGGCGTAGAAATGTGAAAGGGACGTCAAATAGTTGTTTGCGTATGATCCAGTAGTTGACCAGTATCTCATGGGAGAAGTTGGAATGCTCATTTTTAGCACAAGCGCGATTCAGGTGTGGGACAAATAAAATGGACAACTCTGTGTTAACAGAAATGATTTGCTCTTATAACCCTCTAATGTATGGACAGTAGCCTGTCCAAACTAGAAACAAATGTTTTACAGACTCTTTCAACGTGCACGGTGCTTCAATGTCAGTGATCAGATCGACCAGAAAATATTTCGGAAACATGAAATGGCTGCTCAGCGATGTAAAGTTGAGATGACCACACCTCGGAACATAATTTCGTGGGGTTTTCTAGAAAACAGCTTTAATTTCTGCATCTTTCTATACTCCATAGTACATTATTTGAGAAACTGCATAGTTGGGCTCCGTTATTCACCCCCCCGTTTGCGTGGACTCCTGTGGTCACTCACCAAGTGCAAGAAAACGATTGTAAAGCGTACGCGTTCATGTGTGTCTCTGAATACACTATGTTGAATATACCTTCAGAGGGACTGTGGACAACTTCTAGCTATTTATTCCTGTGTGTGAAAAATATAACCATAGTCGAGTAGTCATCGCAGTTTGAAACTAACGATTAAACCATTTGGACTGCTTTAGTGGTTGAGACCTTACATTCAACAATGCGTTCGACTGTGGCTGGATGGTTCCACTGGTAGTAAGGGCGTAGCTTATGTGTTAAGCTAGTGCGTATAAACCAGTCCAGACAGTCGTGATCGGTTGACTGATGGAATTAGGGCGGGGTGGGACTTGACGGATTCAATTAATCCACATTTACAGATGGTTCATTCAACAGTTGAGAGTAGACTATGTTCTATTCCACTTCGTCCTTGCGTCAACGCGTAAGATTATGGTCCGACAAGCCTGCGTTAGATTTGAAGATCTTAACAGATTCTGCAAGGTTGCACCCCGTCCGATTCTATCATATACTGGTAGCGCCCAGCACCACCGTGATCAGTTGTAACTAGCGGGTTGAAAACAGAAAGGGTGCGTAACCCCACCTGGAGTTGTTGAACTCTTAGCCTACCAATAGCCCAAGGAGGTGGTTTGACGTATCCTTGAAACGGGGGGTTTATAATGTTCTGAAAGCACGACAGAGATTGGTTGATTAAAGTTGCAGATCTATCACGCGGAAGCTGTGAGTAATTGTGGTTTGGGTATCATGCTTCAACTGCCAAGATAGTTATGAAGAATAGCGCTGGAGAGAAAGAGCGGGTTTTTCAAATTAAGAGAAAATGAAAATAAGGAAACCTTAACATGTGAAAAACGGTCGAGTTGACTCACAGGTTAGCAGAGTTGTGCTCATTCAGACAAGTAAGCTGCGTCATTCTAATCGTGAATGGTGTTTTAGTATCTGCATTCGTCCTGGGCACGATGTTTGTCGAGGTTAGTGTATACATGGCCACGATTCACTAATCCAAATCCTACGAATGTTTCAGTTTTCGTGTAGAGAAACTACGCATGTGCTGAGTGAACGAGTGAGGTCAACGAGGGTGAGGTGTGCTCAGCAACGTGGGATTGACTGATTAATATTGAGGCGGTTTTGGTCAGTATGAATTGAGTGCTACTCGTAATTGATCACAGATCTCACATTCCCGTGGACTATTCAGTCACTCATCACCTTCAAGTTTAATGTTTTATAGACTACACCAATCAATCTTACTCTTCCGAACAGTTCCCTAACCAACAATGTTCAAGAAATCGATTAAAGTAACAAAAGGCATTTTTTGGGCAGTACAGTAAATTTCTGTTGGGAGACGCATCTCCTAGCGAAGCAGCAAAGTCAAATCACGTCATATCGATTGATCGATCCGGCTTCGAGTGAATTGATATATTTAAACGCACTCGATTAAGTAATTCAACTCTGTTAATCAGATTGCAGCTGCACGACCGAACGCCTGTACGTTATCTGAACTGTTTTCTCGCGTTCACTCTCGGCCATGTATGGTACTTACTTTGCCCTATAAATTTAGAACCTCTGTTGCCTCATTCTGACTCGTCTCATCCTCCCAATACACGTTGTTGCAGCACATTCTTTTTCTCGGTTCTGGGGGCAAACGATTGAGCACGTATTAAGGGACGATTAAATAATTTCACACACCTTTGGTGATCAGCAGTTTTGCCGCTGGAAATGTAACAATTAGGTGACTCAGTGAGAGAGTCATTGAGGATTTCTGCACACTGTTTATGAACGATTGATGATGGTGTACTTGTTTTAATCTAGGAAAAGTAGTGAACTAATGTTAGAACATTGAAAAATGGCGAAATGGAACAATGTAAAGTCGAGTGAACAAAAAGGCGAATATAAAGTGAAACACCTTTCCGACTGTTATGTCTGTGTGATGACTAGGTTAAGAATGTGTATGGGGGAGCTGTGATGTATGTTGACTGTTTTATATGACACCATTTAAACTTTGTGGACTTGTTTTTTCGATAAATTAAACGCCATTCCCATTTGACTGTACCCTTTGTACGAAGACTGGCTTTTCATTTGGCCCAGTTCAAAGGAAAACACCAGATTGGAGTCTCATCTGTATTATAGTTCATAGTTCTGTGCCCGTCCGGATCTGATTTTAAACTATATTCTTCGTCCTTCTATGCAAACACGTTACTTACCATGCCATTAAGTTCACAACAGACGTGGGCAAATAATCTTATCCGAATGCTATGCTGAAAACAAGTGTTACTAGAGGTTTGCTTGTTAGATTATAAGGATAACGTCAGAGCTCAAACAGATTGGCTGTTTCTTTACTGTCAAGTTTCTCTTACTTGTAGGCACCAATCGACTTGGCGTTTGGGCCTTTCAATTGACTTAGTCCTGGCAATGGGGAGTTGGGCACTATGGGAAAATTCATTATGAGAAAATTCATAATGAAAACATTCCACTGACAGCGGTGAATACTACTTGTTAGTAGACGACCTTCTTCGTGATTAGTGATGAGATTCTGTCTGCTGTATATACGGAACTGGTCTAAGGCTGTCGATACCATGGCCGAAGATACCCGTTTTCTACTGGGATACCAGTCTCATATAGATGGTAGAACTCTGTGAATGTTCAGTTCTTCACTGTAGAACGATCAACACAGAATACAACTCCGTAAATACCACGCTTTTTCACGTGTGTGTATCCAGTGGGATGGTAGATATCTTTATGAGTTGAGCATTCAAGCATGCCATCACCTCAGAGAGGGCTATTTTGATGAACGCAAGATGTGTATTGACCATCGTTACTTGAACCGTCAATAATGAAGTTGACGAAATTATGCTGTCTATTCATCCGCTACTGGCACGATTATATGACTTGTGTTAAACAGTTCATTGGTTCAGAAATGTACGTTATACATGTAAGTCTGGCAACCAACTTACAGTCGGAGTCAGCACACGTTTGTGCACGCTGCTTGGAAGATTGTGCTGACCGCATTTCTGCTGTCAGTAGTTTAGAAAAGATCACCGGAGAACCATGCACTGAGTTTAGTTTCCAGGAATGGAGTAAAATGAGGATACCTAAAATACAAATTCCACTAATATTCGTTTACGCTGCTGAAGTACTTCGGAATATGAATAAATATAAAAGTATGCTGTATAACTCACGATCGTTAATACATGTGTAGAAATGCAGTGGCATGCGAAACTGTAGTGCTTACATTGTTGTACGGCAGTTTGATGCTTTCCCGAATCTCGTCGCAGTTATGTTACTAGTGTATAGAGGATGAACGGTCGCATGATACTACTCACACCACTAATATTTATTAATGAGACAGGAATACGGGTGTTGACACTGAAGCAGCCGTGAAAAAAAATACAAGAAGCCTTGATGAACAGCGTCACACGATATTGTCCTTGGTACATAAATGAACTGAGCATTGGCGCCCCTGGCAACCGTGATGTTCTGATACCATTGTTGCACGCAGATGTGTCTTTATTTGTTGTCAGGTTGAAGCACACAACCCATGTGCTGGTTTTCTGAATAAACAACCCTTGTACCACTTGCGTTCTCGACCCATAACATTAGCTTACATCATCCCCTGTGTGTAACTTTTTAGATCTACTAGGGGTTTTCGTAGTTTATTCGTTAGAAATAATAGTTTTCCATACATTAACCTATGTACTTCTTGCAACTGCATACTTAGCTTGTTTGATAGTATATTCTTGCGATCTTGTTCGTCGAATCTTGTTGAGTCTGAGCCGGTTGAATTTTCTTATTCTGTATGTTCAACAATAGGAATATGGGGTTAGGCCTCCACGTATAGTTATTTATTAATCTACATAAAACAATACTTAGTAAAGGGGCAGAATAAGTCGCACGTGACAATGAAATACTTACAACAAAGAAAAGAGGGAAATCGATTAAAGTCGTCACACCACAAGTTTTTCATTCTTCTTCCTGTGACTATGAGTCCCTGATACATCTTATAGAGTCTTTAATCTTATATGTTCTTGATCATTGGGTACTCGATCTGGAGTACGCTTTTAGTCGACAAGCATACGCATCGAAACAATCCAATTTATGCTCCAATGCGAAATCGTGACTTGCCTTTGGAGTTGTTTTTTCCAGCCGACTCAGGGTTTTGCAAGCAAGCCTTATTGAACAACACGGTGGAGTAGCATACAAGCAAGTATGCTGGAATACAGAATAAATGACCAGACAACGCATCAGACATAGAGTGTACAGGTTGTCACATCTGAACATCTGTTCTCTTCTGGTTGGTCACATAATAATTTCGCCATTACAATAGCAATCACGCTAAGGTAACGACCGTCAAAGATGGGCAATTGGAGAAATACTCTCATTCGAGTACGCTGTTGCTGGACACTTATTGTTTAAGGTGTACGAACCGTTTGTTGTGGTGGGCTTATTCAAATTACCTTGGTTGTCAGTTTTCCGTTATAAATTTCGAAAGTTGGAATCAAAAGGATTTTTATACTACTGCAAACAGTTAGATTTGTCTGATCCACATCAGGACAATCCAAAACCCATCACAAGCACGTTAACTAGTAGACTTATGTGTATAGTAACTTACGCACAATGGGTTGGCGGCTGTTTAACAAAAAAACTACTCAACTTTTTCAGCAAAACAATACAAACAAGATGGTGAGGTGGATTTTGAAGTAGGCACCTGCAAATAAACAAACGTTTAGTGGTCCGACACTGTAACCTGAAGCTAAGGGTATTATTTTGTGAAACTTCTGTAAACATCTTAAGTTTCAAGTGTTTACCGCTTGTGATTGTTTTCAACCCTAATCCACTTGCGAAATACTCGTAAGGGTCGCTGCCTTCTGACGGATAATACCAGTTTGCGTGTTGTCTGCACAGCATTTTGCCCCACGAATGTCCCAGTTCATATGTGTATTCATTTAATGGAGACACAATTTAGGTTTTGCTGATCACGTAATAAACAATAGCAGGTCAGTAGTAGAATTTTGGAAATTTGGACTATTTCAAACTGAACACCATCTGTACTTGATCATAGCCTTCACACTCAGATAATTCTTTCGGATAACTCATTCTGAAAGGATGCACTAGTGTTTAATTTCGCTGTTATTAGAATTCATCAGTAGTACATATCACCAGTTGTAACTCCGATCCTCATGCTTGTGAGACTAGCGCGCTTAAAAAACGCCAGCAACTTCACTATAGGCATGACCGAATAACCAAACCCAAACGTTTAACCACAACCTTGTATGAATAGTTTTCAGTTTACCTGATAATTTTGAAAGAAAAATGAACAGAATCGCTCCATTCTATCCAATCGATAACCCCGTGACCATGACTTCTAAGTTACGTTGAAGTTACTGTTTTCTTTGAACCAACTGAGCGTGGTTTGATTCAGTAATCTTCGGTCCTGCCTATCGTGAAATTACTGGCCCAGTTGTTAACATCCTAGTCGCACAAGCATGAGGATCGGAGTTTCATCTCCGGCAGGGAGAAGGATATGTACTACTGATGAGCTCTAATGGGAGCGAAACTCGATTCTAATGATTTTTTTTGGAAGAGGTTGCCTGGAAAGTCTGTCTGAATGCGAAGGCTGCGATCAAGTGTGAGTGACGTTCATTATGAAAGTAACTGCATCCCCGATTACCTCCAGTAAATAAAATCTCGTGCTACACAAAACTCTACAAAATAGTGCTCTGTATTTCCAACTTAAAAAATTGATTGATATTTTCAACACATGAGGGATGAATGATTTTGGTTTTCATTTTCGAATATAACATTAAATCATTGTAGCGCTTTTCCGGTTGCGTGACAGGATATCACGATGTACAACCAATTAATTAGGTGTCATTCATCTGTCGTTTTAGATGAGTGGTTTGAGATACCGTTTTTAGTGGTCAGGAGTCAATAGGACTAACACCACCATAGAAAGTGGAAAACACCTGAAATTTATTCGGGTGAAAAACACTGATAAAGAGGTAATTACTAGTCCATAAAAATATCCGATTAGTTGTGCTTCTACAACTATGATCATGCGAATACTTCGAAACTTTGATATGCATTTTTGTGCCTGAGTAAACTACTCAAGTGACTATACGGTGCATTCGGCTTTGAATTAATTTTGGTCTAACAAGACAGCCTCGAAACAAAATTGAGCAAACCGAAATTGACTACCACGACACGATGAATTTGGCATACGATAAGTGATGTGATATCGTGGTGTAGATTTTCGGCCACATTTGATTGTACGGAGTGAATAGGAAATTCATCATTATCAAGGAGTTCACGACAGTTGAAACATTCTAAAGAGATTGTATTTGGCGTAAACGTATTTTGGGTTGATAATACCTTAGCGGATTAGTAACAAACTTAGTGCACTGGGCTTTTGAGTGTTTGCCGATTGAAAGTTTGCATGGACTATCAGGGACATGAAACAATGGCAACGTAAACTTCGAATTATGCAGCAGTTGCCCAAACTTCAATGACTGCACAATATATCTCCCAAGTTTTCTTCCAAATAACTTGTCTTGTTTTCCGAAAGCAGCATCGACAACCATTTGGTGAACTACTTCGAGAAGGCTTTATCGTTTTCAACATATAAAAAACGGATCTCGGTGTCATTTTTAAGATGAGGCTGGCTAGAGGTATCGAAAATGTCTTACAGCATACATAGAGAAAAAATGCCACCACACAGATCGGCGAATGCCCGAAAATTCCTGACTTCCTTGGCATTATCTGTAGTGTCCTGAAAGCTGATACGCCCAACACAAAGAGGTTTTTGAGCCCCTTCATAGAAGTGCAGTGATAGTGCGTCGGTAGATGGTACTGTAGATATACTGAACACACACAATCTTATATTTCTGAAGCCAAAAGGGTTGGTGTTTCGGCAAGCAAACATGATGATTAGCCCAGGTTGTAAAGGTCAAGATCTTAGGAATTTCCACTGGTGGGCCATAACTTGATATCAGTAGTAGGTGGAAAACATTGTCAAAAGCCTATCATTTATACAGACAAAAGAAGGGTCGGAGAGGTGAAAGCAAATGACTCACTCTATTAAGAATATAACACTCAGAGAAGTAAGGGTTGAACAAAACATGACAATAGCAATATGGTCTGGGAAACATAGATTAGCAATCTTTATGACAATGAATTACAATCCATGAAATTTTAAGCAAGAATTTTTTAAATCGGAATTTTTGTGAAATTTCATGAGCTTAAGATTTTCACGAGTGAGAGCCATTTGAATAGTGAAATACCTCAAAAGTTTGCCTAGGATTAAACAGACTCTTTACGGATTGGTATTAACGAGAAAATGATCAAGTTTGACGATATTGTGAAATTCATAAAATGTTTCCATCCACTTTTTTCTAGGAGTTTATTATAGGCTTCTGTTGACTCATCACCTTAAGCCGCTAACTGATCGGTGTAGTTAACATTTTCAAAAATGACTAGGAAATATCGACTTAATATTCGCACCCCTGGAACGTTCTTTTTGATGTTGCTGACTGAAATCTGGCCTAATTTAGACTGGATATGGTAAGAGCCGAAATGGCAATAGTTCTTCTCCCAAACAATCCTCGTGAATAGTTAGACTATTTCCGTTCTATAATCAGCCCAATGGAACTCTTTTTAAGATGCAATCAGTACCCTATCACACATTCAATGCGGGATGTTTGTATTCCATATAACCGGTACAAGATTCACGATTGGAGTAGCCATTCGTAGAAGGGGCCACCGATTGTTAACTTCCGGATTTTCATTATTATCGTAACGTCAGTCTATAGCATCCAATAATTGCGGAATATTTCGGTGAGTTATACACAGCTGCGGATGAATAGCGTTCAGTTCATACAATTCTTTTGGCAATTAACACCGCGGACAAGCAAATAATCTTAAATATTGTACGTCATATGATAAAACACAATAAAAATGCCCAAATTTTTATATCATACAAATGTGCGGCACATTGATCCAAGTTCAGTTATTAAAATGTATTCGACTAAGTTCCGAATCTTAGCGAAAATAATTGATGTGGGTTGGAAATTAAACAAGAAAACCGTAAACAATCCACACTTGAAACAAACATGAAGTTATAAATGGACCCTATAGTTTGTTTTGTGCGCGACACATATAATTAACTCTGAGGTTTGGTTGACTGTTATCTTCTGTCAACTTCCGACGAAATAAACATTCTCAAAGTTGTGTAAAAGTATGGCAGTTTGATAAAAACAATTTACCACTGTGAAGCTATGATGAATAGGATATAGTTTATTTTTTTTCCCTGAGTACAAAGAACAAACTGATACATTTTTTGTTTTGATCTAACTTGTACAGTAATAATGCAAACTAAGTGACACACGGTTTTTGGGCACACCGTCAGCAATTAAGTCAACTTATGACCGGTTCCTATCATATTGAGTGTGAGTTTTGTAAATATTTCCCCTAAATTTTTCTCAGACATTAGTCGATTGTTACATCTAACGCACAATCTATAGGAGAATAATTATATTACATTGAAGGCATACACATCATTCAGAAAATACCTGCACAAGTTGTCAGAATTATGGATGACACAAACTACAACGAATTTTGTTGCTTGTGTGACTAGGTCTACCAGAACCAGAGATGAATGACAAGTCAAACGAGGTTGGAGCAAAATGGTTATTGGCAAGTTAAATAACCTTTGTATAAAACAGGAATAGGCTCAGTTTTACACTCCATGCAGACCTAAACTGTCATTCTTTCAGTGCTGGACAAAAGCGTTTTTCACCAGTTTTTTCACTTATCAACGAAGAAAGTTAACTTTAAACAAAAAAAACATAGTGATGTTTAGTTGAGTCAAAAAACAGAATAGGTCACAGATAAGTTTTACTTTCCGTTTCACTAACTACAAAAGTGTATCACATGTAAAACAATTTTTTACTGGCTTGTGTTAGTTAAATCCAATGAAAAATCGGGCTTATAAATGTCAGATGCTTCCGGTTTGTCTTCTGTAATTACCCGTTAGTGACTTTCCATATGTTTATAGAATTAAGTTGCTGCATGCATTTTGTAAAAACTGTATTGCCTGTGTGTGATTCTCTGATCTCAAATTGTACAGAAACTGTAGAGTGCACGCACAAGGTGTATACTTCCTAATGCGTAGGGAGCGAAAGTTGGAGCTTGGGTGGGGGAGAACTTGGATGCGGACAACTAAAGCTCCGAATAAAGAGTAAAAGTCAAGATTGTTTATGTGATGGCAAGAAGCATCTGTTCAAATATACCAAGAATTCTTCGCAAGGTGGATAATCCGATTTAGATTGAGTCGTTTCTAGGCCAAATGTAACAGAATAAACACGAAAATGGTAGGCACAAGAGTAATGGTTGTCACATGCTACGCTGTGAACCGAATGTTATTTTTGGATAACGGAATTCCTTAATGCGTTGTCCCATTATTTGTCACAGCAGTAACAGAACACAGTTACTTGATAAAAGGCTGCATAATTTAATACTTAATACGGCTTTTCAAACGGGTTCCAGTAGATCTCTTCGTTATCAAGTGCGATATTTTGCACTTTCGATTTGGGCATATTTGAAGTGACGGATTGGTCAGACTCCATAACTAGTGTCGGCCAAATTTACCTTTCAGCTACAAAAAACATGAGTGTCAGTTCTGTAGATTGGGAATGCATGATTAGCTAGATATTTAACGTTAATCGGTGGTGAAGGGAGTGAATTAAAGTTCTGAGGGCTGCCTGAAGTGTTTTGGCCAGCGATATACTTACGACGTTGTCTTTACATGCAAGGCCTTTGGGAAATTCTTTGTGTCCGAGATTAGTTCATGTCCCTGCGTTTCTATTTGTTTAATGTTTGGGAGGTATGAATTTATACAGGTATTCAGTAGGGCAGAATGTTTAAGATAACAGCTTGATGTCACCGTAAGTTTACCTAATTATAGTTGTAGTCGGCTTGAGGATGACAAGTGGAAAATTACTCCCCGATCATGTCTTCAAAGGGACAAACCATGCATGTTTTGGACCATCAAGATGTAGCACGAACTATCAGTCACAAAATGAACAGCCACAATGTACACCCCTCGGTCAGCTCAGGGAGGACATGAGAAATTTGTGTTTAACAACTTTGATTCGGTGAATTTTTACATCGTGCAGAGATACCTAGTTATAGTTTACCTAAATGACCATTCACGAATACCGTCCATTTCTACGCTAACGGATGTTTAGATGAGACTACCTATATGTTCTCACTGGTGACAGTGGCTGTATCGACTCTTTATCTCATTCTGATGATAAACAAGGTAGTGTTCTCTTATTTTATCAGGTAACGTAAAGTGGAAAACGTCATCGTTTTAGGTGGAGCGGTCAGAAATTCTCCATTCCCGGGAATCGGTCTCTCTCTCAAAATGAAATGGTAAACACTTAGTTCAACAAAGTTGAACAATCAGAGAAGAAACGAAAATCAGTCAGTTTCTTGAGACCATTTAAACACCCGTTCAAGGTTGCGTCGGTGGACCAGGATACTATCCTATCAAACAAACCTGTCATTCATCAGGAACAGTATTAAGAGTAGGTTGAATTATTGAAGGTGTCTATGAAACCATCACATTAGCGTTTATCCGATCGAGTAGTATAGTGTTCAATGGTGGTACACTCCAGTTATTCGCCAAGAGAAACTTCATAATGCCTTAACCATTTCAACATGTTTTCCTTGTTTCGAGCCAAACAACTGGCGAGAAAATTATGAATATATATCCTCCTCTGAAGTTCCAATACTCTTCGGGACATGAATAAGAGAACATCACCTGTCTTATAGGAGATCACGCAAAATAGATTGATGAGTAGTTTGGTCTACATATTGGAACGACTGGCGCTACAAATCTTCTCGCACTAAAATTTGTTGGAAGTCGTGTTAAACCGGATCGGCAACCTCTAATTCTGGGCGATCAGTAGAGCTCCTCTGATCAGACACAGAAATCCAGCGTTTTGTGCAATAAATCTATAATCCATGCTAGCAATTTACGTCGGTCGCCGACTTTTGACCTACACTCATCAATTCTTCCATTCAGTGGTTGTACAGCATCAACTGCTGTGCACAACTTGTTATAAAATCGAGAATTTGATGTACATTTTGTTGTTGAAGCGCAGCAAATGAAAAGTGTAACTGGACACTCAATGCTTCTAGTCCGAGTCATTAGTTGATTATTCGATTAAATATGTTTAAAATTACTCCAGAAATTAAATTCGGACGATTGTTGGTAATTTATGTAAACCTGATTTTCCAGCCGGTTTACTGTCTCTCCTTGTAATGTTGACAAGTAAGGATGTGTTAGTTGTACTACTCAGCAAGCTAATGATTTCTGTAATTTCAACTTGGAGAGAAGTCCTAATCGAGGGGTCATCGATTGGAGTTAACAGACAGTAACTGTGTCTCCATTTCGAGACGATAGAGCAACCTGATCATTACTCACAAGCGAAAGTGGTTGAGCGTTCACATATGATAATTTGGTCGTGCCTAACGTGAGGTCAATGGCGCAGTGGTAAACACGGTTGCCTCATGAGCAGCGTGTCCGTGGTTCAAGTCCCAGCAGTCTCACGGATAGGTACTACTAACCAGCTGCTCTAATTAGAGCGAAACTTTATCTGAAGGCGACAGCTGCGATCAATTGTGGGTGGTGTTCAACTTGAAATTAACCGAATCCTCGACTACACATAAGTAATCAAAATATCGTTCCCTGGGATTGCAACCGGGAAAGAAGTCCAATCAAAAGGTCATCGATTGGTGTTAACAGGACGGTTACTGTATGTCTTCTCATAATGTTGATTTGTAAGGTACTGTGCGAGCTAACCCATATTCCATCACAGCTGTCGCAGTCCCGTATACCTTCAGTCAGCTGCTTTTGTACATAGACTTGAGTTTCGTTACCGTTACAACGCGTCAATAAGCCGGGAGAAGAACTCGAGTTGCGCACTCATGAGGTAATTGTGTTGGCCACTGCGTCAATGGTCTGACATTAGGTACGACTAAAGTATCACATATGAACGCCCAGTCACCTGCACTTATGAGTGATGCTCAGATTTCCTGATCGCCACAATGAATGACACTGTAACTGTCGTGCGCACTCTAAGCCATGATTGCACGAATATGATTTCCTTCCAAGTTCAAATCACGAAAACCGTTGAAAGTGTTGAACGGTAATTTGATCACTCAAAAGTTGTTGGGGATTTCGACTCACAAAATTTGAATATCCCTCACAAATGTTCACAGCCGTCGCATTCCGATGGCATTTCGTCACTAGGCCGAAGTTTAAATCTTGGCTTTAGCTAGCTGAAAGTCTACAGTAATAAGTTAGCTACGATTGTATCAACCGAAATTATCTGCTACTCAACAAGAGTATAAACCTGAAATGCAACAAAAAATGGTTAAATTACCTCTCTCGCAATGTATTTACAAACGTCGCATCAAGTGTCAGCCAAACATTGTGTTGGGGTAGGCACATCCTGCGAGGAGATTTGGAATCTGAGACAAGATTTGAGATGCATTGTTCTAAAACTTCAGTATTTACCTAAGTATGCTGAATTGACGTGAGACAACTGATCAGATCGTTAGACACTCCGTTTCTTTCCCAAGGTAATTTGTAACGCATAAATAAAGCACAGTGGCATAGTAACAAAGGACAGAGCGGCTATATTTGTCTATTCGCGTTTTTATACTTTTCGGTGTATATGAATGGGTGTTTTCGTGGACTGGGGATCAAAACCTTTCGATTTAGCAGTTTCGTTCAGAACAGTTAAATTAACGTGATGGTTTTGCTGACAACATGTCGTTCGATCATTACTTGTTTTACAATTAATTATTCGTACAAACGATAGAAAGTATTTTGACATGTATACTTCCTGGTAGGGGCCACTTGACTCACCCATTTGGCTTTAGAGTTTTGGCAGAAAAGCAGAACTTTGATCGGATGTTCTTCATTCTAATATCGTATGTGTAGCGGTTAACTAGCGATCAATAACCCAGAACAAAAAATATTCAGTGGGTCTTTGTATGTAATATCTTTCAACAGCGTATCACGTTATTCGACTTTAAGATTCTTAGGGTTTTTTGAGTCGGTTAGACTCAGTCGACTGAAGCTGGCCTTATGTGTTCAAGAACAATTGCTCCTAACCTTCCTCCTGCTTTGAACTTAGTAATCCTTCCAAAACCACCAATCAGCCGTTCATCTCCTAATTGTCTGACATCAAAACCGATTCAAGTTTATATAAATCTGACGCCAATGAGTCAATAGGAGGTGTTTTCATCCCTGCGTGTTCCGACTGGCTTCCTTGAATTTCCGAATGAAGCTAATTGTTTCACATTTTTACAGCGATGGATTCACGTTGAAGCTTACCAAATACTGTTCTCTGTAGCCAGCCTGAGATGCAAGATAGCTCAGGAAGCAGCCGTGATGACGACTGCGCGGAATTATGATATCAAAACGTTCAGCCACTGTAGCATGCAAGAAATGACCAGATTGCGCGATAGCCTCGTTAGAACACATGACTACTGTCTGCTAAATCTAATGGATAACCTGGAGTAAAGCTTCCCAGGTAGGTTGAAGTGTTCGGTCTCATTGAAGTGAGAGCGAAGCCCGAGTCTAGTGCCTTATTTGAAAGGGGTTAGGTAAAACTTTTTTGAATAAGAAAGTTGCAATCCATTGTGAGTGGTGTTCAACATGTGTGATCAACATATGTGAGTTAAAGAACATCACGTTCCAATATGTTAACTGCGAAACAACTCCTGCAAGTAACCCAGCGAACCTTATAAATACCACATAAGTTCTTACGAAAATGACAATTTCGTATGAGTTTCGTTACACATAGTATTTCTGAGGATGGCTGTTGTATTATGAAACTTCATGCTAGTTTCTAGGTAACCGATCCTTCGACTATCGTTCCGTACACTTCGATGGTTTAGATGCTTGAACAGGTAGCAAACCCGGTTGATTTTCTTATGGCTAAACATCGAAAATGCACATTACACATCTGTGAACTCCCAAAACTGGAAAAGGTGCTCACACACCCATAGTGTACCGTATTTTAATGACTGACTGCTCATTCATGAAAATTACAACCATTGGAAAATTTATGGGGACTACGGGCAGCGGCATAGGTCATCTTCCCGAGTACTGTCCGATAAAATCTATTCAGTCGGTCGAAGGACTAAAACTGCTTTTTGTGGTGGTCGGTTGAAAAACACTTTTTCGTTTGAGGGTTATGTCAACAGTTCTTCAATGAATGACAGCTGGGGCCCAGGCATCATTGCACCGAACAGTGTATCACTGAGCTAGCCTGGCATTTTGTGTCCTAAGATACGTTTTGTTGAACTGCAACTCAACGGTGTTACAGGTTGTCTTCCTTTGTTTGATAAAACTGCCGTTCCTTTCCTTCAAACCAAAATCAATAGGTGCCACTGAGTCATAAAAACCTACACTGCAGGAAATGTATTTTGTAATTGCTCACTGAAACTGGACAAAGCACGACCAGCAAAGCACTTATTGTTCCAGGATTCGATTTCTTCCTACGTCAAGGTAGATTTCACAGAGTCGAGTTTAGTAGCAGAGAAAGCAGAGTAGCTAGCGGTTCTCAGAACGGGGAAGTGTCTAAGTCAACGGCAAACACTGCTCAGTTATCGTACTCAAGTGTTCTCTAGATTACGTGAGAAGAACTGGATATGATAGTGAAATAATCCAAAACAACTTCAACAAATAATGTGACTTCAATCCTAAATAATGAAATAGCAAGTGACAATAAGCTGAATGAACATGGTTGATTCCAATACTGGCTAGTCTCGCGATCAAAAAGCGGTAGGAAGAATGCGTGAAACAATTTTGAGAACACATGAGAAATGATTGTGTTGTTGTGCTAAACATTCCCTCCTCCATATACACTACGTTCTTCTACAGTGACTCCTTCATAAGGACACCTGCCACCACTGAGGTGGTAAAAGACGACACATTTATACCAAAGCGTGCCACTTTAGTTCAGCACTGCTCTAATCATATGGAGACCACTATTGTGACAATGTTTGTCAGGTTCTGCAGAATTCCCGAGGGTGGTTTAACTTTGACTACGTCCCTCTCAGTTTCTTGAAAATGACTCCTAACCCAGAGATAAAATGATCACGAAATAGAGATAGATTCTATCCCTGCTATACAGCCTAAAACGTTGAACAAATGTGTTTTAAACAAATGTCAGCTGGTTACTTGCTATTGGATCCCGTGCTTACAACCATTGAACGTAAGTTGTTTTCAGGACTGCGAACCTGAAGTACAGACAGAGCTTGCCTAATTATTCTGTGAAATGACGTAATCACCTGAGACCTAAACAGACAAAAGCCTTTTATTTAGTGCCCTGCGAAGTTAAAAGTTTAGAATAGTTAATCTAGTGCAATCCGTTTGTTATGGGTTGCTTCTTTTATGCATGTGATATGAACAGTTTGTTGCAGACCACGGAGGCTAAGCTGTGCTGTGCGCATCAGATTCAAGATTGTCCCATCGAATCTGATAACCCCATCTTTTGAATCACCACTGGGATATGCTGTTGTATTTCTGCCTGCGAAGCCAGTGTTGGGTTCTTATTCGGGCGAAATTAACATTAGGCTCAAACAGGCAATAACAGCGGCACAGAGAACATGTGTCTCAGAAGTACATACTATAACCGGACATTTACGAGCGGTAGCGTCATATTTAGGTTTCTGGACGAATGAGCTGTTGCCCGTTGAAGGAGGGACCAATCAGAACTCAGCTTGAGTCATAGGACGAGTTTGGAAAACAGAGGGGGGCCTGACGCACATACAACTTATTCAATCCTCGGAGAAGAGGTGGTTTAGTTTGTTAAGTCCGAATTTATGACCCACGAAAGACGGGCTAGCGACCGGGTACCAGTCAATTACAAATGAGTTGGAAAAGATCAGGGACGGCTTTATTAATTTTGGAGCGTAGGGAAAACAGACGCAGAAAACAATTTAAAACTTAATCCCACCCACCCATTCCTAGTTTCAATGACGTCAATGAATTGTGGTTTGCTAAGTTCTCTTGATTCTAATTTGTGATGTCTCAGGTGGACGAATAATACAACATATACCAAGTTGTCTAGTCTTATCGACCTCAAAAATAAGACCATTGTCTGTACGTGACAATCGTATGAAAAAGAGCCTGGTGGTTCCCCCAACAAATTCAGTGCAGGAATACATAAGTCAGCCTGGTGAGTCCTCCATGAGATGTGTAAACGCGGACACCAGACTGTCATAGTTGTTGCGCTGGTTGTAGCAACCGGCCAGCGATATTTTCCGTCCAACGTTGTCATAACTTTCCATCAGTTATATAACATTTATCAACCCATCCTTGACTTGCCTCATTATTTTGTGCAAATGCGCAAGCCATTCAGTTTGGAACAGTTTGAACTTATACACGTATTCGGTGATCGTGCTCCTTAGGTGAAAAATTATCAAGTTGAGCACGACCGGGCCGTTTGTAACTCAGAAACTGATTTTTCTTAGCGTCACAGAATTTGCTGGTTTCTAATTCCTTCCCTCTCACTTCACGATATTTTCAGCCATAAACTTTTCGGTCAGCTGAGTCTTACTAAGTAAAAATTACCGCAGCTGTCAGTCACCGTATGAGTCTCATCCTATGTCACATCATACAAAAGTAACTTTGAGTAAAGTGATAAAATTGTTTCTGTACGTCACCTGACGCAAAGCCTTTTCAATATACTATTTTCCAATCTGTTACTGTATACTGTATACATACCTAAACCATAGTCATACTTTCGAGTTGAACATCACCCACAATTGATCGCAGCTGTCGCATTCTCATGGGCTTTCCATTCGGCCTCTTTCGAAAAGAAGCATTAGACTCGAGTTTCGCTCTCATTGGACCTCGTCAGTAGTGTATATCCCTAGCATTACCACCTCACGAAAGCATGGCCGGGGTTCTAATCCCGGCCGTGACAAGGATATGCAATACTAACGAACTCTAACAAGAGCGAAAGTCGAGTATAGTACAACCTTTCAATGGGGGCCGATTGGGAATTCTATAGGAATGTAACAGCTGCGATCAATTGTGAGTGACGTTCAGTTTATGTTAAGGCAAAATTCTCTTGCAGTTCATCAGTGACCACATAAACGTACGTAAATAAAGTTGTGTTGAGAGTGATGACAGAAACATTGAAATGAGGATGACAGAGCATATTTCGAAGTGGTCAATCGAATCGTTGAAACAGCTGTAAACCAGACAAGATATTAGGTATAAACCGTAATTCTAAGTCTGTCAGTAACTTACTATCGTATGAATCCGGCAGTTTAGTTCATATGTTTTGAGGGTACTGGAAGACGGCACTCGGTAAAGTTACTGGAGAAGATAATTGTTGATGGTGATCAATCACTTGTTTGTGTACAAACGAAGCTGTCGGCGACGGTAAAGCTGAGCTGTCTAAGACTTTGTTTAAAGCTGCAATTTGCTGGGGCCCCATTTTGCCCATCATAGAAACTATTGTTTTGTTAGCGTTCTAATCCATAAGAAAGCACTAAAAGAACAAGAGTTCTTGCAACCCTCGTCTTCAGATTAATCTTTTTGGAGGAAGTCTGAATAGGTCTTTTTGTTGTAGGTTTCTCACCTTTCCACAAAAGCAGCTGGAGTAGACTCAATACACGATTACATAAAAGAAGAGAAATATTTTTGTAGGGACACATCTAGACTTCTGATCCCACATACTGACGCAAATCGATTGGAAATGAATGCTTCGAAAACTTTGATCAATATCTTGCATGCGTAGATTATAGTGTTTACATACTGCGGTAAAAACTTTACCGTTATTTTGCAGTCAGTGTGTAAAGCGAAGTTTCAAATTCAGGTTTAAGTTCAGACTGTATAAGACAAGAACGCCTGATGCCGACCGAGTATCCAGACCTTATTTGATTGGAATGCCAGAATAGTACACCCAAAGCTGACACTAACCCATTTGAGGAAAGAACCTGCGAATTTCCGAACGATCTGTATGGACAAGTAGAAGAAATTAAGAGTCACAGTATACTTTTCTAAGTATTACCTGTAGTACCTGTTATTCTGTGTCTTCCATAGATAAACTGGACGGCTGTTACCAATAAGAGTGATAGTGTAACGTGCGGTCGAAACCACCAAGCACACACGAGTTGAATTTAAATTGTGTAACGAGGCTTGCTGTTGTGTTGTCGACGCCGTTTCAGTTTTCGTTTGTGTAAGTCGTGTGCATGACTTACTGGGCCTTCGGCCCATGCTTATTTCTTGTTGTTTTCTTTTACAGGTTTGTTGCTAAAACCCACCACTTCGGAAGAACGCTGTCCTCCGGTGTCTTCACATTGCCCCAGAGTTGCTCCGTAAGTGTATCGGACAATCAGAAAAAAAAACAGCCGGCTTGCATGTTACAATAGGTAGCGATAATGCGACTATAGAAGTTTAAGCCTTGAATTTTCAGAGAGACTCACATAACTCTCCTCTACTCTCGTGATATGAGAAGTGAGAAGAAGGAACAAGACATTTCAACTCTGAATAGAGGTTCATCTGTTTGGCGCTACTCATCCGCGGTGATATTCTATACGCGTTTGTGAGGATGCGTCGAAATTTTTCCGGATATAAACTGTACAATATCAGTCGGATGTTTTCTTTATTTAACTATATAAGCGTCATTTTACTTTGTGATCTCATGTGATCAGCTGCCTTGCCAATGAAAGAGCGATTATTTTACACCGAAAGCCTTAGCTTCGCCGTGTTTCTTGGTTATTGCTTGCATTCTGCCACACGATCCCGATTCGATACACATGTCACATTCATGAAAAACACATCTCGAAAAGCTGTGTAGACTCCACCAAACTTAGCTTTGCGTAATTGGTCGTGCTTGACAGGTTTGATGCCGAGAAATAAATCGCTTGCTCCTGAGTAGGAATTATTTATTACAATCCATTTAAATTATTTTGACATACTTGTAAAATGGACTGTCCTTTTTATATGAGCTGACGTACAGAAATGCGCATCTTCATTGTTAAACCAGGCACAAACTGTAGAGAAGTTTCTTGTTATAGGTTTTCACTAGATCAATAAACATCGATCTCCCTCACATCTTTCACAGCGCGACTGTATGTATGCAATCAGACCAGTCGACTTTTGGAGAATACGTTTATCCTCAATTGACTTGACTTCAACACGCAATATATTTTGCGGGCTACGGTAGCGGATGTAATGTGAGGCAAAGGAAGAAACGTGTACGGAATTCTGTGTAGCACGTGAGTGACGAATAACAGGCATTGGCTAAAATGCAATAGAGACTTTATGACCTTGGGGATCAACGATTCACACCAGTAGAATACCAAGAACATGAAAAAGTTTCTCGTCAGAATCCATAAAATCATGCCAAAATACAACAGTGTGAATGTCCAATAAATGTTTGGCGACATTCTAGCATATAACAGTATCCAGCCAAAAAATGAGTAAATGCAGCTGTTGATTGAACTCCTTTTAAAAGCTTCAGAAATGTTTTGGAATACAGGTTTTCCACTGTCATCCATTTGTGATAATCCACACATCGGAATGAAACGGCGATCAACAAATTAAGATTAATACTCTCCAGTCCGCAAGTTGCAAGCCGGAATTTCCACCAAAAATACAACAGTTTCCCATTATACGCTGAGTACATTTCAATTCGGTTCTGTCCATTTCTTTTATGTCTCTCTTTATGGAACTTTTTGTCCGTCATTCGTCACCTACTGGAAGGAAGTCCCGTGTTGTCCGTGACTTGGCTGTTATGGACTCTGACCAGACTAGAGGGTTCCGTTGGAATAATTACTTCTCTGATTGACTTCCATATCACACTGATGGACTTCAAAAATCTTACATCATAATCAGGCCGAATCTTCCCCTGTAATTTCATGACCCATGTTTTCCCTTATTTTTAACTTGTCCGCGCTTGAAAAGTCGCCACTAACTGAATTAAGTGCATCAGCTTCTCGTGATTTTCTCTTAATTCAGTGGTTAACAACGGTAGCCTATATTTGATTGGTTTCAGTTGTTGCAATTATTGCTGAGTTTTCTAAATTAGACGGTTAACCAAGGTGATTAACTGATGGCCATAGCGTCCCTCAAAGGTCCGGTTAAGTCAGGACCAGCCGAAGTTTGAAATCATTAATCATTCTCTTTCAGAGTGAAGCTGTATGACTGCCTACAAGTCAGACCGTTTCTATGTGGGCGCCGTCAGCCAGTTCGTGCAGAGGTAGAACGTGTATAACGCAAGTCATTGCTGGACGTTTAGAAGTGTGCAACCAATTCCACGCCTAAAATTACGTTTGATCCACTTTGGTTAGAAGTTTATTGTTTTACCTCTGTACTTCGGCTGTCCTGTGTTTCTGTACAGTGCTAATTCACAGTTTCATGGTTTAACAATTGCCGACTCAGTCATGTCTCATCTGTATGCAATTCATTCAGACAAGAATAATGACAGTCTCATTTAATTGCAAACTCACTCAGCGTAAGATGTGACTGGACAATGATTAGAAGCCAGACAAGATAAAACTTGAAAGCTGGGGCAATTCGTGGTCTAATTTTGGGGTGGGGTTTATTTATAAGTCTCAGAGGTAAAGTGTATTTTGACAGGCGCTTGCGTTTTTGGAAAACATATATCCAGACTGGCGTCATAACACAAAGGGACGTTCGTTGGCTTGGCTGCGTCTGTCCGAAATTCAGGCCCCCTTGTGGTCATGCGCCGGCTTGGGGTTTACGCACGTGCTTTCGGATTGTGTTCAGACTCCAAGTTTATTGCAGTGACCAGTCAACACAGCTTGCTCGTAGCTGGACAAGCAGGGTGGCTGTTACGGATATTCCAATCAACTTAAACAATAGCAACTGATCGCCGTTCTATAAGACAACCATCGATCGTATGAAAAGGACATATATCAATCGCTTGCGGAAATCACGTACGAAGCATGCTGAAGAACTAATTCCAATGGATCCCAGTAAGTACCTGTTGAACTGTTCTTCAGTACAAATTTGTTTGCAACTAGAAGCGTTGGCTGTAGGTCCTGACTATAAAACACTATCGCGCAAATCTAATTGTGTTTATATTGAAGCCTAATTTGGAGAAACTTATCGATCAGTTATGTGATCTCCGACTAACCAATGTTGATAACCTAGGCTGGTTAAAACTAAATTGACCGATATAACTCATGGGTTTATCATGACTGATTAACGGCCTGTGTGCTATTACCAAGCAACACTTACAATCGTCAGGAGAGTTTAAGTCAAAGATCGTTATAATA
Source organism: Paragonimus heterotremus (assembly GCA_013368495.1). Taxonomy (NCBI): domain Eukaryota; kingdom Metazoa; phylum Platyhelminthes; class Trematoda; order Plagiorchiida; family Troglotrematidae; genus Paragonimus; species Paragonimus heterotremus. Next base: position 28,957 of record LUCH01002776.1, on the reverse strand, counting down.
CTTAAGCCGGATAAGGGGTCTGGGGCAGTCACTTTAGACAAAGATGTCTATGTGCAGAAGATGTTGTCATTATTGAATAACCAAACAAAGTCTCAACGAATAGGCAGAGTAGATAAGGTTACCGAAATTGAAGACCGACTAGAACAACATCTGCAACTGCTCTTACAGTTACGGGTTATGGACGAAGTAATCTTTAAATCCGTTAAACTACGTGGATCGTCAACACCCCTGCTGTACGGCTTGCTGAAGACACATAAGTCTAAGGTATCGCTTTAACGAATTTCGGCAAGGACAAACTCCCCATATCATAAGTTGGCGCGCTGGTTAGCCTTAATTCTAACTCCACTGAAACAAAAGTTTCAGGCGCATTCCATCAAAGACTGTCTCGAATTTACCAGTGACTTGGATAAACTTAACCTTGCTAATGAACTGGTGTGTTCTGTGGACGTTCAGTCACTGTTCACAAAAGTCCTTCTGCATGAAACGATTGATTATACTTGTGAGCTCATCGAAACGAATCACGTTATATTGCAACTGCAGGAATGTTTGCTGCCCCGCATTGAGAGTATAAGTTTTTGTTTTTTCGAGCAGTCCTACCGTCATGCAGATGGAGTAGCCATGGCAAGTTCGCTGGGTCACATCTTAGCAGACTACTTCATGTTAAAAGTTGAACAACAGCTGGCTACGGAGATAGCGGGCTTATTATACTACGAACGTTACGTTGATGACACATTGATATTCAGTCGATCCAATCAGATAATAGATAATCTGTTGCAACGCTTAAATAATTTTCACTCCGACATGAAGGTTACGTGTAAATTTGAGGCCACCAACTGCCTGTCGTTTGTAGACATATTTCGCCGAGAAGATAGCTTGATTTGTAGAGCTATTTATAACAAATCCACGTGATCAGGCCAATACTTAAAATTCGGCAGTTTCACACCGTCACAACATAGAAGAACACTAATAAATACGCTGTTCAGGCGAGTAAGACGAATCTGTACTCACGACAGTCTTTCAGAGAAATTAGATTTCATCACTTCTGTCCTACAATCGAATTGTTATCCTCTAACGTCCATAGAGAAGTACAGTAGATAAAAAGGACCATCCTAACAGGTGATCATTGCATAAAAAATAGGGTCTATATAGAATTGCCCTTTAACGGTGACCACATGATGCGGCAAGCAACACAAGGTCTGAAAAATCCACGTAAAGAAACATTCAGTGCTGCTGAACTCCGTGTACCCTCTCGGACCCAGAGGCTGCCAATGCCTTCAGTCAAAGGAGACCAGCTTATTGTTGCCATATTGCATTACGTTCACCAGTCTTCATGTAACTGTAGAATGTTGCATAGGCAGAACCGAAAGATGCCTGATCTCCAGAGTGAAGGAACACTTGTCTAAATGAGTGCAAGTTTCCGTGTTATCGGAGAAGGGCGATGTTGCTGAAACACGTAAACAGTTAGTTTCATCACTCGCCAGACACGTTTTGACCACTGGTCACGCAGTCGATCCAGCTTGTTCATTCAGAATCTTGTGACGTCATTCCAATTTAAGATTCCTGAGGTTTGCTGAGGCAGTCGCAATCAACTGCCTCAAGCTAGCTTTCTGTGTTCAGAAACAGCTGTTTGTGGACTTTGCCCTTCCTTCCATTTAGTGACTTATCTTAACCCGCTTATTGATTAACACCTCCCTGTATTGCTTGCTGTAAAGCTACCAATCTATGTTATTGCAAATGTGGTACAGTTGAGTCAGTACGAAATGCTTGCATCTACCAGCCCTCGTATTCTAACCGTTTTATTCATATTTCTGATAGGAACTAATTGTTTCAACAATTGTTCTGTTGATAGCAACTTGTGACGAACACCTGGGTTCAGTAATGCTATATCGGATCGATCCACACACAATGATCATCAAATATTTACTGATAATAAAGACAGGATGGTTGGCCATGTGGTCAACTCATCCGTTTAGACCACTAGAAAGAAAATCATTCAGAAGACCTGGCAAAATTACGACATGCATCTTAAATTGATGACGCAACGCAAATCTAAAAATTCGTATCTTCGAACAATTGCATGTTTAAGCTTTTGCATATGATAATTCCAATCAGCTATGAAGGAAAATAACCTTGATGACCACTGAGCCAATACGAAACTCAAATAGAAGTCTAGTGTTTCTCTTAAACGGGTTTAGCCGAACAGCTTAACTAAATGACAGGAATTGAATCAGATGTTGATGGCGCTCAGCTGTGGTCTGCCAAGCCCCGTGTTGCTCATCAGCAATACACAAAGCGATCAACAGGTTGAATAGTTTTTGTAACTACACCCAGACTAACTGTTTTCACTCCGTTCGTCAATGGTCGGAGTTAATACGAGTGAACACGTTTTCCCTTGAGGATGTTGGGTAACATAAGCACTCTTAATAACCGCACGCAGCTGGGTATTTTCATCAGTGCAGAAAGAAGGCATGTTGAGAGGTGTTAGCATTTCGTTTAATCTCACCAGCCGCAAACGTAAAACATGCAAGTTATGTGACAGGTAAATACAGAAAGACATGATATGGACACGCATACAGTCACACCGCGTATTATATCATCACCACCACGGCAACCCCATGGGTTGCTTCAACCAATTTTGCACATAGAGCCGGCTGGTGAGTTCTGATCAACATGGCTTCGCTAAGGGCCAGTATTTTCGAGTCCTGTAGACGCAACAATATTTCGAATGATCTAAGTCGGTCAACCTGTTGACCTGTTATCATGAGGTATCTGGCAATGGATGATGCGGAGCGTCGAGTAACTGATTCGTCGGTTTTAAATTGTTGTGTCATGAGTTTGTTTAACCAGTTCGGGATGCGTTCTGCCACAGGCTGCAACTGCAAGTGAAGTGACAGACAACGTGAGAGACAGAATGGTCAGATAGACTGCGTTCGCGATTGTGTAGAACGGGCTGTTTGGTGGTTTGAAGCAAGCGTAGTTGGGCGGACGCATACGTACGGGATATGGCACATTGTAGTTTGTCTGATGACGTTCGTCAGATGATCGCCTTTGAATTACAAACTAAGAATATATCTTTCTTTTGTGCTGAATTTTCCAGGATATCATTTTGCCAGCAACGTTTCTCTCAACATTTCCTGTTCCATCTGTAGTTTGTCGAGGGTGCAAATACGCCTGGCTTCATGAACTAGGGGTTTGACCTAACCCTGCTCGTAGGCTATCGGGGCAAAGCTGAAGAACTGAAGATATTATCCGCCCCATGTTGCTTTGAGATGGACTGATCACTGTAATGTCCCATTCTAACGCATGGTGATGAGTACATCTAAGTAAGCGAAACTGCCGTTTGATTCCCTTCTTTGAGACAAGCATAGGTTTTGATGAACGGAGCTAATAAATCGGACGCTGAAAAATCGATCACTAAAAAGTTGGCCTTGCTTAGTATGAAATCAGAGGTACGATAGTTAACGCCATTGATTTACGTGAAAGTGTATCATCCCAATTATATTATGGTCATGCATCAGTAATGCGCTTTAACAAGAGCAAACTTAGCTTGAGTCACTGCTTTCTGAGTAGAGCTGGCACAACGGTCGTGGTTATTAGTAAAACTACAACAGCTCTGACTGATGCCCACTTTACATTCACCAACTCCTCTATATCTGTTACAAATAAATATTTTTATTAAGTAAACAATAGAACTGGTACATAGTATGTGCGAAAAATGCACGAATATGATGTAAAATGTCAAAAAGTATCTTCACTTGTGGTTAATAAAAGAAATCAAATGATGAGTAAACAAATAATTTAAACAGTTTCTAAATTCAATTTTGTAACCTTGACAGTTCCCTATTTTTAGCTCTAAAGAACAGTCAGAAATTTTTTAAAAAGTATTTCAATCTTATCATCACAACAGACTGGGAATAAACCCGTATCAAGAATAAAAACAGACTAACCAGCCATGTGATGTGAAAAATAGGTCAACCAAAGTTATTGGTAATAATCATTTCAGACATTAGGAATAATAATTAGAATAATTACTGTAGTTGACAGTGGTTAGGCTGATATAAATAAAACGCCATTTACAAATAATCGCGGCTTCATTATTCTCATACGGTAATCAGCCAATGCTCTATGCAAATGGAGACGGGAAATCTTCCCCTTGGACTTCTATTGGATCGTCGTCTTGGGTATGCGCTCACTCTCTTGACCCAAAACTGAGAAATCAGAAGAGAAGAGACAACAGCGTTTATTGGAAGAGGGAGACATATTTACGCCACAGAGGCTTTACGTCTATAGGACGAAACGATTTCCATAAATGGCTGACAGACAAATCGAATTAAATAAAGTAGTCAAGATGTCAGAACAAACCACATTACAGGGGGCCTCAGAAAGTAACGCGAGAGAAACATGGTCCAGATATCTCACGTGTGTTCGATCGCAAACCTGCAATCTGACTGGCTGAGTGGAGGCCAAACCACTACCCACGACCATACCATCTGAGCCGATTGATGCGGCATGATGCGTTCTGGTTGTTTCGTTAAGACATTCGCCTCCTAACAACTTCAAACCGAGATTGAAATTCCTATAAGACACAACGGCTATCTCGATAACTTTGACATACTTTACTATCAGCCTTACCCACAAAAACATTCAGTGCTTGGCATAGCAATAACGAAAAGGATGTTTAGTTCCATCAGACCACCAAATCACAGGATTGTCAACATCACCGGACGATACGTTGTCTGTGCTTCATCATCCATCTACAATGTCTGTAGACTAAAAACTTTGTAACAGTACGATAATTCGACACATCTCACTTCTTGGGTATGCAGAAATGCCTCAGTCAATTTTGAAATCATCGGTAGGAAAGATATGCCTAGTATCAAGTTCGACTGGGATGCTGGTGAATACCAGATTCAGACGATGGTCAAACATTGCAACAAGTACGTTATAAAGCTGTTCAAAGCTGACGTGGATTCATTCAGCTGACCGATGAGGGCGTTCGAGACCTTCACATGAATATGTAAAAATGTATAGGAAGAACATTTTTGTCATAATAGTCCACTGCCAATCGCAGTGTGTAGAATGAACCTGGTATTGGCTTATTGTTGTGTATATCTAGCTCGACTATCACTCACAACGTATCACCGCTTACGCATAAACACGTAAACCAGTCCCTTCCAAGAAGAAGAACCAGGAGTTAGTTTCGCTATTAATACTGCAGAAAACTAGTACTTGCTTGTGTAATCGCTTGTTAAAACAATCGTGTTGACGACCAGACCACTGACTTTGCACTAAGCAAGTTGCACACGGTCAACCACAATCATTTGGGAAGAGTGCTCAGGTTTCCCCATGACTCTAAGAAGACCCAAGAAGGCTACCATCGACCACTGAGGAATGCAGTCGAAATAGTCAGTCAAGTCGAAGTTACTCAAGTCAGTAAAAATGCAGGGCGGTTGTCTGATTGCTGATAAGCGTTGTGTGGTTTTCTTGCCATGTCATAACAACACCTCCGTCTGGTCACAAACTTTTTGTGGAAATCACCGGCGCATTTGCGGAAGCACATAAATGTAAAAAAAAATTCAATAAAGCACATTCTTTATTGTCCACCTCGTTTGTTCCAACACCATGCGCGCGGCCGCGTCTATGAGTCAGAATTCCAAACCGCAACAGAGCGGTTGTTTCCACTCACATATGTGCATTTCTACCTGGTTTGTGTGAGTGATGCTTTCTGTTGTGGGCTTTTTGCCTCCCATTCCTCAACCGTTCATCCGATTTTGTTGCGTAATGAATTGTCCACAATCCATTCCCTGTGGACTTTGGACATATCTCACTGCCGCGTTGAAGTATTCCGCCGAGTTCTGGAATACTTGTGGCTCCGATTTGGTCACCAATGACATAAATACTTATCAAACGTTTATTTCCACTGATCGATGGCTTGTTTGCCCTGATGAGGCTACGCTTCGTTTACAATGCTTTTGCAATGCTAAATTTTGATATGAGAGTGTCGTTCATTTTCTACTGTTTTTCATGTTATGATTGGTTGGTTGGTATGTGTTCGATTGCACCAAACAATGTAAAGCATTTTTTAGTCGTCCTGTCGGTCCATACTTGCGACTACTGATTGGCCTGCAATTCTGCCTGCTGGGGCCAGTAGCCATTTTCAGTTACACTACATGTATGAAGTGGTGGTAATTAAATCTTTCGTTCCAATTTCATAGGCAACCAGAGAAGGACCGTGTGGTAACCAGAATTGTATTCGGTGGTTAGTCATTAGGCTAAATGCAGCACATTCATATGGATCATTCACTTCAGAGAAGTAAAAGTGGATCGGATGATATATCATCAACGTTGGTTGACGTAAGATGCTTCTGGGAGTTAATTAGTTATCTGTTAACAAATGGATTTTACGGAATGTTTAAGACACTCAGTTCCTCTTATGTGTTTACTCAAAACATACAGAATGTATATTTCGCGCAGTGTAAACATGTTAATTCACTCTCAACAGTGAATAACGCAAAACCAGCAACTTTTATACAAACGGAACATAGCAACAACTTTTGAACAGACCAGCCATATAATTTTTGCCTTTCGTGCGCTAATAGAGCAATCAATTTCACGGCTGAGAGTTTGATTGTGGCAGCGCCTTCTGTGCAAGCAAAACCGGTCGATGTTTTCAGATTAGCATTGCTTCACTAATCACTAACACTTTCGGATTATGATTACGTAGGAATAACTTAAACAATTTGACGGGGTCAACTAATTGACCGGTTGCCAAAGTGTTTGGCGATCGATTAACCCGGGGTTCATTGACCTTGTTACAGAGAGCAGGTCGTTTTTTAATATTGCAGGAATGTGCTCGACCATATGCTGATGCAAGCACCGACCTGCTCTGTATATATTGACCCCACTGCAAGAGAATTCTAGTACAGTCTTCATGATTGTGTAATCTTCGGAAAACAGTAGTGTAGCCAACAAGCTGGTTTTCGGTTATTCGTCATCAGACTAATTGCATAAAAATTTATATGAAACAGAGTTGTCACGGCGTAACGAACACAACAAGTAGCAACTTTGAGCGAGGGCAGACACGTCATCGGTACACAGAAACAACGTTTTGATACGATTACGTCACTATTATGTGGCGACTGGAACCATGGTGGTTTAATCGTTCGTGGTGTAGGTGGGTGACCACGACAACTTCAACGTCTGAACAGAGCGCTTTTGTGGGCGCAAGGGTGGAAGTTGTAATCGAATCCCAGTCGCTTCAGCTGTGGCTAAAATTCAGCATCTGACAGCTTTTGAGTAACTGGCGTTAACTCGGTAAATCGGACGGAAATAAGAGTCCACGTTGACAGTATGATGTATATCAACGAGGTGTGAAACAATCGCGCTCTTAATTGTCTTGGTGACTCCGCTGCTGATCTATGCTGAGTGGTGCTCAAGTCTACGTTCAGATAAAGGCTTGGTCGTACGATCCACGTAACTGATCCCACAGGAACAAATAAATGAGTATAGACAAAAAGAAGCTGCAGAAACGGGCACTTTATTCCTTAACCGTAAACATAAGGCTGGAGTAGAGTTGAAACAGACACGACGCTGCACAGCCTTGTCTACAAAACGCTCTGGATAGCCATTCTGTAAGAACAGTGTGCGTAGAAACGACAGTTCATCAGAGACTGTATTCTGTGTACATATTTTCATGGCTCCCTATAATAACAGAAAACGATCGTGTTCGCTACACAATTGTTTAATGTGTAATCTGTTTGCGCAAAATTACGAACAAAAGACCATGGATAACAACATTCTAACGAAACAGTTCGGGGTACACAGCTAAAACGAGTGAGTGAATAGCGGTAGATTCTGCTACTTACGGCCGTTGAATTTTGACTTGAACTACTTGTGTATTTAGTGCTGTGGTAATTCGGTCCTGACAGTTCAGGATAACCCACTTTGTAGCTCGTAATCAACAATTCCAGTAACGCTGATTCGGATGTCTAGGTTAATGGGATTATCTTTCAAATCCGAAAAGTTTAGAAAAAGTGAACGAAATGATCACAATGTGTGCGTTACTATTAACAAAGATACAATAAAAGTAAAGTCTCACAGTATAAGTGAATTAACTTGATAGTCATTTTATCCATCAAAAGACATGGTTCAAAATGAAACAACCGAAAAAGAGTTCGGAAATGGACACCATTCAGCAGGAAACGGACTCATTAAAATGATCGGATGCAGTATACCAAGCAGTGTCAAACAAGAAAGTTTTAGCAAGCAGAAAATATAAGTTGTAAAGAAGAGGAAAACAGACATTGTGCTTGCAGTACTCATCACAATTGTTAACTGAACACAGCAAAAGGTAAAATAAAGGCAAATTTAAGATCGGTTTTTTACAGACAAACCAAAGATGTTTCAACGAATTCAACATTCCGCATCATACCAGACATAAGACAACAAAGACGAACAAACTCCAACAAATCCGGTTGGTTCGAAAAACTGAACAGAATAGGTCCGTGGGATTTTTATTGAATGCTGTAATGTAACAAACTGTACCACTGTGTAACGCATCAAAAGTTCGTGGTCAAAAATCAACAAATGTTGACGGATAGCAATTGTATGTTGCTATCGGTTGATTGGCAACGGTTGATGTTTAACATGGGATATGACTCCCATTACCAAAAGAACTACCGTATATCGCTTGTTGGAGTTATTTAACAAAGAACAAAAATGTGATTATTAGGTTTCAGCACAAGCTTTTCGGATTTCACTCGTTAATTCCAATGTAGGTGCACGAGTACGTCCATTCCTATTTGTTTACCTAGTCACCAAATTCAAAAGTTTCTCCCTTAAAAACAGTTCTGGACTGTGTCAGTCACGGAACAAAACTGTTGTGTGGGTCAAATTTTTGTCACTTCAGCGGTACGTATTTAAATAAGTTCGTGCAGAAACGTGGAAAATCTGGTGAGAATTAGACTGAATAATTGAATAGTAACAAAATACTGGCTGAACAACAGTTTAACAATTTCAGACGTAGACACTACTAAACATACTGATGTTACAACACAGTGTTAAGTCTATCACGAAGCAACATGGTGTGGTCTGTATAGTTAGTTGTTCAGTTTTGCTCTGGTTGCATAAAAAGTTTGGTCGGAACTCTGTTTTAAATAGTTAGATGAATTTTAACTCCCGATAAACTACGGACGGAACGACAGATACTAAGAAAAACTTTGCTAGCAAACGGTCATCTTAAAAAATTCATCAAGGTTTATAACGGTAAGAAAGAGCAGTGGCCCAGTTTAATCTGCAAAAATGAAGAATGTATCTCTGTTCTTGCTACAGGAATGGGGAAATCAAGCGAACGACCTCATGCACAAAGCAGTCTTCACTTGCTGGAACTTATACGGTTGCGTAATTGCGCGGAAGCTAAACTACTGAAGGACCAGTCCTGCGCAGTCGCAAACCCAGATCGTCCGAATATTGCGCCTCTCACGTTGTAGACCAGTTTATTTTTAATTTCAGCCCTTAACTAGACACATTTCAAAATCGTTGATTTAACTAATAGTGCGTCAGAGTTAATTTGGTCAACCATGTGCTCGAAATCGTTCGTGATCGATTGCTAGATATCTCCTGACAACAGGCCTTCAAGTTGTGTTAGTTAACTCATTTGGAATACGTTTGCACTATGAGAATCCAAAGTTGCAGGCTTTTAGCTAAGCTGCTGTTGACCTAGAGCATTTTGTTCTGAACCGATCGCTGTTGGCTTTAGTATGTAATTCCTTATGATTTTTCTCTTTCGAACTGAATGAGATCTTCTGCGAATGTCTCATTTTTATGTGTCTCGAACAACAGGGCTCGCTTTATGATATTCTGAAGGTGAACACCAGAAGACTACCACCATCACATTCCACAAAGCGTCAGGATGCGGAATGAGCAATTTACAAATGAACACCTCTGTAGATGGATAAGTGAGAGGTTTTCGTATGGTGCTGGGCATGTCACTGACTGCTAGTACGTAGTTAACTAAATAAAGCTCGGCACATCAAAATATGAAGTTCATAATCCATAATCTTAGGGCACCACAATTAATATGAGAGAGAAGAGTTTCGACTTACCAGTTCGTTTTTTATAACCATTGGAAATTAACATACGTCTCAAAACACATGTTTTGTACTTAGAGATAGGTGCAGAGCGTAATTTTATGTTCCCGTGAATCAGCCGGTTAGTGTGTATATTAACAGTGGGATGATAGGAGGTGTTTTCAGTTGAGAGAATGTGACGGAACGTACTTCCCCAATCCTGTTATGGTATTTTCCTCACAAGTTAACCATGCTAGCCATTCATGCTTTTGACAATTATGTTACTTAACCACAGATCTTAATGCGGCGAAGTGAACGATCAAAAAGTGTCAAGCGGTTACCTGTACTGAAGTGTACAATTGGTCGGCGTGAAACACAAGAATATGCATTGGTGAGCAATCTGGATAGAACGCATGCCGTTCATAAATAAAATTCCTACTGGAAAATGCTTCATTGCGGAGTAACTATTACGTAGAACTGAGGGTATGTGATAATGATGTTGTTGGATCATGTTACTTACGTGGGCTCATTGAATACGTAGTAGTCGGTCTATAAGTGTTCTCTGCTAACAATGGTTTGTGTCATGATCAAAATTCTGAATAAAGGTTTCGTGACTAAAGCCGCTGAACAACGGACACATCCGGTGCTTCTTTAAAAATTCCGAAGACCTGACCGAGGTGGTGGGAGTCAGGATCGATGAGTACGGGTTAGCAACCCTACTACAACAATCCAGCAAGGGTAAAGCAAGTACACTGCTGAAAACGGCGTGAACACTCCTTAAAGATGGAATGAGCTACCGCTACTAATTACACCAAACAGGTATTGTCAGCCCATCGACAACATTAGTTCAAGAATGTCAGGCTTGGCAGCGGAGGGGATGTGTTCATTTACTTCTGCTCTTTCTGACGGTTCAACTAAGATGGGAGAAGGTTCGAATCAACGCGTGCTGACAGGCCAATTCTTGAAGTGAATGCTTCACCATTCTCGACAAAGATGACGATTACTTTTATTGCCACTCCGATGATTGTATTGCTGACTGATGCAACCCGTTAACTACTAGTTGTAAACTCAAAGGGGGTCGACCGGGTTAAATCAGACAAATCAAACAAGGTGGAAAAACTTCGAACCAAAACGGAAATTGCGGCTCTGGATGTAGATATTTTGGATGTGCGGAAAACGGAGGAGTATCATAGCAACATGTGATGTAGCTGCTGACAAGTCAAACACGGATGGAGAGCACACCCATCAGTTAAAATAAGTGATACCTGAATTAACAACTCTTCGGTAAGTTTTTGTTTTAGGGGGAAATTCTGCTAACAACTGTTATCCACAAGGCAACAATTCAGATTAGAGTTGAAATCAATAGGGAATAGGAACATCATTTGATTGATCAAAAAGCAACAACTACTGCTTGCAAAGGTCGGACAGCCGTGCCCAGGGTCGTTCAAAGTTGAGCCCAATGTTAATAGCCTGGCAAAGTAAGACGTTTTAATCACTCTCGTTATTTACCCCGACGCGTGTTAGGCTATACTGGGAACAGTGTTGCTTGATTGTGATAAGGTGGTGGATGAGTCAAAATACGGTTTACTTGCAAAGAGTTTTGAGAACTGTTTGTTGTGTATTTTAGGAATAAGTGGCGTCGTCATAGTGTTAGTTCATTTGCATCAGATGTAAGACGGCAAATTCAGGGTTTGTGTAATACGTATCCGTGGTTGATATCATTAACCTTGTATTTTCATAGTGGATCTTGTGCAATTTCGTAGGCAAAGGAGCTGCATGCAAGACATCGTAATATACAGTTGATTTATATGTCTTGCCTTTACGTGAGTTCAAAAAATAAAGGCAATACTCACCCATGGTTTAGCTTTACAGTGTTACCGTGCTCGTTTCTTTGACTTTTTTTTATACATACTCCCTGAGAACAAACGAATATCACGTATTATCTCATCATTATGACGCCTAATGACTTCACTTACACAAAGGTACTGGACAATGCTTTACTTCCTGCGAGTAGATTATTGTCACGACTTTTGAGCTGTTTTATGCTTTTATCATAAATACGGGGTTGACATGATTCTCTCGTATTTAAAATCTATTGACATCAGAATTGGGTGGTCAGGTACACATAGATCGTATGGAAACTGAGCGAATGTTCTCCTATCTATTATATACTATTGTTCGGATTCGTATCACAAAACAAAAGGCGTGAATTTTTGCCATCGCTCAACCGGATATGCACAAATTTATAACTGTCAAGATGATTGCGGATGTCAAGTGACTTTCAAGCAATTAGATAAGCGGGTTAAGCATACTCTGCACAGTAGCATAAATTTGGAATTAGCCCCATTAATTCTAAAATGCGGATGTTTAAGAATTTACGGTTGTAATTGAAGTACCTTTTGCATCGCAAGAATTGAATATTGAAAAAACAACTAGTTCAGGGTTATCATTATGGACCGATCCTCGGCAAAAATTCCCAACTGAGCATACTGTTTGCAAATTTGTGGTAAATTGGTTGTTGTAATAAATTTGAATATTAGTCAGTAATACAGTGTCGATGAATAATTTTGCTGACGAGAATGAGAAAATATCAGCATAAATAGTATTACTAATACCGATAAAAGTAAGTAACATCTGAGATACACTTCCGTACAACTAAACTTGAAAGGACAAGCTAAAGGCAGTATATTATACGATCTAGGTACAAAATGAGCCAGCTGTACTCTAGCGTACATAAACCGTAGGAATAAAACTTAGTGAGTATAAATATTCATCCACGAAGAAGTCCGTGATTATTACTGGGGTAGTGCTAATCTGAAGAACAACGATTCTTGAACGTATCACGTTGATCTCAATCGTTTAATGTCAACTACTCAATCAAAATAAAAATACAGACGGAACGGCAAATCCATCGCTTTAAATGAGCATTTGAAGTGTGATAGAGAACGCCGATTTTTCTTGGGATGGATGACTCTCAAATTTATCTGCACAAATATCAGTTAGTTGGACCATATACTTGCACACTCGTTTAAGAAAACCTTACGTCATCCTGACTTGCAGCTACCTCACCTGTCATTGACCTACGATGAGATTTGATGTCAAAAATCTAACTGTTTTGACCACGTACATAATCCGCCTCACACCACCGGACACCAACAGTATTTTACCGGTTTAAGAAGACATTCATGGCTTGGAAACAGGTCGAATAAAGACTGCTTTAGGTTAGAATACGTGGACGGGTTGATCAATGATTTGTGGTTTGTAGAAACTTCCAACAAACTACTGTGACTACCCGTTTGTTATTAATCCCCCTTCAAGCTATCAGTGCTTTTTGATGTTTGTTTCACTCATATAAATTCCTCCGGCTTTAGCAAATATGGGTTTTATTGTACTCTTTCATCGTCGACGAGAACAAAACTGTTGTACTCTAATTGCGGTTCGGTTCAACATTCTGTAGCCTGAGTCTTTTACGATAGCATGAACTCACTTGATCTGAGATACCCTAGAAGAACAGTGGATGGCTTGCAACCCTGCCGATCAGTCTTACAATGAACTAAATATCAGTCGTTTATCTGGATCCACTGCAACTCATATATAGACCGAAAGGTGTTCGGACAAGAATACCGAGCACCGGATTTACCACCTATTTCGACAAAAATAATAGGCAAATTACCTAAGTCCAATGTGACATTTTCATTCGGACAGTTGACTATTCCTGTTTCATTGACAATGTGAATGTTTGTCGGCCCCTTCTCCTGATAACACTACTTAGCTACAAACTGACAAAATATAGACGAGAATTCAACAGACTGTTTCACATACGATCATCGGAAGTTTAGCACTCTGAGACTGTTGGCAAGCCGCAGGACTGAGACGAGCTTATAGAACTTTCGTATTGTTTAACGTTGAACAATAACGCACTTCTTGCAATGAACATTCATGTTTAACCTGCACCTGAATACAATGACTCAAACATCTCGTAATACAATGGGAAATTTGCGTCTGCCGGTCTGTTGTTAGCTGTGTTCCCACAACTAATTAACAATACTATACTGACCTCTAACTCAGCCGTTTTGTTCTGTCAAATTATAATAATCGTCACAGCTACTAATTCGCTCCAACAATGTGCGTACAACCGCAAAACAACTGCACATCCCAGTTGCTCGTTACTTGAAATAATGTGGTGATCATCTTGAATACGCATAGATGCACACATTACAGTAGACAACTGAAGCTAACAAAAGGATTCGTACTGCTTAATAAGTACTGGTTGTTTGATATACAGGTTTTCTGTAGCCGAAATATGCTTATACTGAGATAGTACTGTTGTCGGAAGATTGCTACGAACGAAGCCATTTACAACGGTAGTGTCGTAAATGTGAGAACTTGACTTTTTATCAGATTCGAACTGATCACAGCAGCATTTTGCCATCATTCCGCCTGTGTCCCATTAGATGAACCAATTGATCAGACGAATAACTCCAAAAACGCGCATCTGAAATTGGTTTCTTATCTACTCTACAGTGTCATGTGAAAGTTATCAGGTTATCCAGAGAAAAGATTATCCCTGTGTGATGTCAAATGCGGCCAACTGTGCAACTCATTAAAGTAGCCACATCATTTCTAATCTGAAAACGTTTATCTAAATGGCAAAAGTGTGAAAAAATATGAGACACATCTAAATTCTAGTAGGCAACATCTTTGGCTACTTACCAGATTTCCATAGACAGTAAAGTGGAATAAGTACGGAACGTTCGGTATGTAACCTACTGAAATGTATGTTGATGCGTTCAGCGGGTACTTTTATTATAGGTTAGGTGTTGGTCCTATAGAAATTATCAGTGCCACCATGTTCATCAGATAGGCTTCTTGCAGATTACGTTCGGACATTAAAAACTTAAATGCTTTTTTGAATATGACTAGAAAGTTAACGACCGCGGATTCAAAAGTGTTATCGCCAATATACTTCAGAAACGTTTTCTGATGAGCTCGTTGGCTTCTGCTAATCGTTTGACGAACAGATAAGGGGATACAAATGGTTTTCTGTTACTGATGGATAAGTTGGCAAAGCTGTTGTTCTTGTTTTCTGTACGTAAACAAATCTGTCAGACAACTTACGGGTGAAACAATTTCAATTCTCAATCGCGTTCTTGGTGATGGATAGCTTGAAGTGTTTAGGATAGTCCGGTGAGGCAGTCGCTGCCGTGCATCGTTTGATGAGTCCTATACAACACGGTGGAATCAGTGGGTGACTGAGTCCAAGTGTCATATCTCAATGATCTTCACGACGCTTCGCAGTCGAGTTTGTAGAACAGTTGGTGCACCTAAGCATTTTGTTCTTGTTGTTGGTTTGCGTCCAGCGGAAGCCCAGCTTTATCACTATTGAAGCTCCTAAATGGATCAGGAAGATAATGTATTCCTCGTAATCACATTAAGTTCCGGAGATGCGCTAGATAATAGTCCATTCAGAGCACTATTGTCTACAACGTTTTTGTTGATGAACTGTGCGTTGTGGTTACCCTTCAACCAGCTGGATATCATCGGTCAACCGTTAGTTTAGAGTCATTTGTGAGTAATCCGATATGAAATCCGTCAAATTTCTTAAGAAACCTGCAAGATTAGGCGGTTCAAGTTCATATTCATTGTCTTGCTGTAGGATACTCTTTATCAAATAAGGTAAACTCTGAGCCATTATACGATCGCCAATCATTTAGTAAAATCGTCCAGCTTATTGATCAGAAAAATCCTCTTTTCCAAAAACAATCGATTTTTATCGGGACACTGCTGACTAAAAGTTGTTTGAATAGCCTTTATAGAGAATGCTTTGTACAAAACGTATGCAAGGTAGCCGTGATAAAATCATACAGTCAAATAAAATGGCCACCATGCGTTGGTGCAGTTTTGTCTGGTCACGTGGATGCCGGGTCATTATGAATGGGAGACGGTTCATTACTCAGTAGCTGTTGCAACTGCCGACTCTGTAGGCGTAAATGGATCATCAGGTGACAAGCAATAAATTCTGTGTTTGCAGTGACCACTTCATTCCACGGGGTTGTCATCCGAATGATTCAGAAAGAAGAAAGATGCCAGCTCTTCATTCATTTAGTTGAGTATTTCAGGTATTGCCAACAAACTGCAAATGGTCACAAACAATGTTACACTCTGTTTGTGAACATCAATGTTGCTTCACGCAATCTGAACAGAAAAGATGATAAACACTTACCTAAGCGATAGGAACGGCATAATTTGCAATTAGTTTTCAACCGCCACAATTAGGGTTTCCAAGCGCGCATTGATACTTAACCTCTGGTCACAAGAACCTTACATCTTGTGCTAAACGGGTGAAGTACAGAAATGTATAAGGGGAGAAAAAGCAAAAGAGACGAAATGAATAAAAACTTCTGCTAAATGGACGATGTATACGATTACATTTGTATAAACGTAGCATCATCTATTCCTGCCCCTTTCGAACGGCAGCAACACTAGACTCGGGTTTCGCTCTCATTAGAGCTCGTCAGTAGTGCATATCTTTGCCACTGCCAGGACTAGAACTCTGACCACGCTGTTCACGAGACAACCGTGTTGACCACTGCTTCATCATATGTGAACGCTCAACCACTGGCGGTTGTCAATGATGCTCATTTTTGATATCTGTTGGAAACAAAAGCACGTGGAACGGTCCACCTCTTGTCTCATCTAATTTCCACTTCAGTGTCAAAGTGATTTCGTTTACAACATTTTGGACAAAGACCATCAGCGATAGCTAAATCACGATGTGTTGTAATTTCTTCAGTGTTTTTCTTGTTCTTCCGAATTATTCAATCACAACCTTAAACACAACGACTAGGTTTCGTTCGACTACATGCGTTAATTTTTGGTTACTTCTCTAACGTGAAACTAAACACATTACTGAAATCCTTTGCTTTCTTGCACTCAGCGAGCATGGTCACTCTATCAACCACAACTAGACCTTTCCTACCAGCTGTTTTCTGCTTGGCATGTGACTACGGTTTAAGATTAATCATCATCATTTCCGGTCAATATTCAATGATTCTGCCCCTGTGTGATCATCGTTAGCCAGTACAAGCTAACCACTACGCTCATTTGGGGCAACCGCACACATACTGTTTATTCAGTCTTACTGCCAGTTTGAATTACCGATACGTGTGGTCCGAGGATCACAGTGGCGTTTCCGAATAAGAGATTGCCACACACCCTGAGCCTGTCTAGCATTGTACACCGAATGACCGTATATCAGACCCGTGAACAACCCAAACCACCTGACTGTGCGTGTTGAGCTGGAGACTAAGCTTTGTGTCAGCAGCGGAATTGTCGCCTGCGTGTTTGTCAATGCCAATCAGAAATTGTCAGACGACTTCTGACCGCTACGAAACAGACGTCTACATTTAAATAATCGTTGAGAAAAATTTTTCTTCAACTAGATAACCTGCAGTCATTAGATAAATACTACAAAATATATCCATTCTATTAACCATTGAATGAGACAGTAGTTAATGTAGGTAACCATATAACTTGAAAGGTTTAGGGGGGCTTGTTAGTGTAAATATTTGTTGTTGATTTCATCTAATCAGACAAAAATCACATTAAGCAATCTATAGCGCATATCGTGATTTCGAGAATCATTTTGTTGGAATGCTCTGTCATTAAAGTCGACGTTTTCGAAGTAGGTTGTCAAAAATTGGTCGGTATTTAACGGTTTTAAAGGATTTTAATAAATTATTCATAAACACACACAAGACGGAAGAGCACTAATCAGAGCAAAGAATGATTGAAGAAATTGTTGATCTGCATAATTTTCAACCGAACACTTTCCTAATGCCTATTAATCAACACATAGAAGGAAGTGTACCTGAAAGCAACATGGACAAGCCAGCGAACTCAGTTTATAGGCACTGTATTGTCAATGCATAAGATAGAACAAAGGAAAAAACAGACGAATGTGTTCCGATGATATATCAGATGTCAACAAAAGGTTCCATTTTTGACAATCTATTTGAGAGTGATCACAAAAACTGCCTTGTTTCTAAATCATATGTTAAGAAACACCAAAGCGGGTAAGCCACAAACCATGGACGTATGTATGTTTATGATTATTTCCTTCTCAAAAGTGACAGAGGTGCTACTAACAATTCAAGGGGAAGTTAACAAACACGTTTGACAAGTTCAGTTCACCTCCAAACCAGTTTTGCTTCATCATCAGAAAGACATATTCCATATTCATGCTATTTTATGTAATGTTTACTGTTTAGATGTAGCTAAAAGTGTGAGCTGAGTAGACCGTCACAGAAAAAGATATTCTCAGCTCAGCTGGAATTTTAATCTACACTAAAACCTGTTAAACCTCAACTGCTGCATACTAGGTTGATTAAAAACAACCAGTTGCAAAAGATGACTCACACAAGTCCATCAGATCGATATGTTAAGCGAAATAGAAGGAAGTGAAAAGTGCATACGACGTTTAACAAAGCCACTGAAATTTACCTGTAGATATACCGAACAAAAATAAAGAGTAATTGCGTTTTAAAAAAATATCATCGATGCTTCAAATCCAATCATTCTCAAGTCTGAGTGATTTCCTGTCAAAAGAATCCAGGCAGTTCGCTCCGAGTGAATATTCCAATCACACGGCCAGTTTACTCATATTCGGAATACACACATGAAATCCTTCACAAAATTGGTACGTGCTAATTGGGGGGCAAGAAGAAAATGACAACAGATTGGGAGAATTCACTGCCGTGCTTTAGGTT
>LUCH01002775.1:60845-74486 GCA_013368495.1 Paragonimus heterotremus | reverse complement strand
AACATATTCCGAAACGTTCGGGATGTACGATCAGTTGGTCAACGAATCACGGTGCATAGCTTGTGATGGTTTTGTCACGTACTCCGTATGTCATCTGATATCTTGGTGGTCCAAAGCTGAGATACCAAGATGCTGTGCAGGTAAGTCTTTCACGTTGTAAAATTGATTTTAGGTGTTGGGAAGACTTGGCGTTGAACCGGACTGCTTGGAGGAATACAATTCGGACGGGCGTCTGCGAGTTCAACGAGCAGTTATTGCGCGGTCGAGAACGAAAGCGCGCGGTACGCAAGGGAACCATCGATGCCGTAGGTCGTGATGACACGACTACATGACGTTGCGAGGTGTACGGCCGCGAATGCGCTGGCCGCCTTGGATTAGTCGGTCACCAGCGTACTCACAGTGCACCGTCGGCGAAGAAACAACGTGTGCGGTATGCCCAAGTAGGTCATATCAGCATACCCGTTCTGTTTTTGTTAATGGGTGCATCGACTAAGACCATGGTCGTTTGGCAGCTAATCTGCTCCTCTTTTCAGAAACTTGGATGTCTGTGATCTACTTATTCTTTTCTTGGGCGTTGTTATTCTATTGGATGATGAGTCGTCTGTCTGATCTTTCCGCAGTTCAAATTTTGGCTTCATTTCTCAACTTCATCCTCTCTGGAATGCACTAGCATGTACTCCTATATTGAAGTGCTTCTTGTGTTACATTTCACACATCTTTCTCCCTGGTATAGATCTTGTTATTACAGTCTCTATCACTGTTTATTTTCCGAGAGATAAGGATTTCCTTACCGTGCTAGCCATTCAATTGGCTAACCAGCATTGGCCAGATGGACACAAAGGCCTCGCTTGCACACCTACTGGTCTCATTCCTTCAGGTTTACACCGGGTACATGGTGTGTGAGCGGAACCGCAAGTGGTGCAGCGCAAGCCGCTTGAGGTGTTGGCTTAAAGCGCAGGCGTCCTTTGGTTTCGGTTCCTGTGACAGGCTAATCCGTTTCGGATGCCGCCAACCCTAATATGCACGACCTGATTAACACGCTGGTGGAGCAGTCCTATAGAAACCCCCCTGAAGCGTTTGGAAAGCCTTCTTGCTTATGCTGGTTACGCGCGCTTAATCAGCCTAGGAGCGGCAAATCCCTTTGTTGCCGACATCACGTGGTGATTCGCGAAGGATAGCTTGAACGATAACCACATGCTCAGATCTTTCTTCAGGTCGATTGTCATGATTTCCGCTTTGCCGAAAGCATTATGAATCACGAAGGCATTGCCAACGTCTCCAACGAGTGGCATATATGCTCACTTATTGTCATTTAGTGGGAGGTTCCAATCATCCAACCAAAGCTTAATCGCGCCAATATTGATCTTTGGTGCACTGGGATCAGTGATTTCCCCGATATTTTGGGTCATCGGCGTAAAGGAGGGTGACGCTGGGAATATTTCCCGGAGGGTCGTTGAGGTAGATCAGAAATAGCGGAGGACTTGACACTGCATTGACCCTCCGGGAAATCCCGCAGACATCGAAGAGTGATAAGGAAGGTCTGATCCGGTTTTAACTCCAAAAGTTCTATTATCGAAGAAGGATTCGATCCAACAAAGAAACTTTCCTTAGATACAATAGGTTTCCAGTTTGTGTTTCCGGGGGTCATGTGGGAGACGATTAAAAGACTTGCCGAAATCGAAGAAGGCAGCATCTGTGATGAGACCATTGTCTTTGGCCTCCGTCAGACTATCCATGAGAATGAACATATTTGTAATACATGATTAGTTAGGAGGGAAACCATGTTGAGTAGAAGAAAAAAGGGGGTTTGATATGAAGTTGTTGGGGATGGCGTGCTTTAAAAAGCGTCCCAGTATCATGCACGGAGTGGGAGTAAGGCTGATCGGCCGATAGCTAGCTGGAGAGTGCCGGTTACTCGCTTTAAATATGGGCGTGAGCGTCGCCTCCTTTGACGTACTAGGGAGATTGCCAGTCTTGAGTGTCTGTCTAAAGGGGCTTACAAAAAGCTTGTTGCCGGATCGATAGCTGCTTCTTTGAGTGTTCTGGGGTGAATCTTATCAGGACCCACAGCAATGTATGAATAGATGTCGAATAAAAGGTCTTCAAAATCTGGCTCATAAGAACTGGCGGTATCGTCTGGTTGCCAGAAATTCTGCAGCGATAGGATATTAAGTCGTTTCGATGGTGCGACGTTGTTGAGTACCGAGTGATACACCTTGAATAACTCGGCCACATCTAGGGAGTCAGATGAGGTCTCCCCGTCAGGCAGTCGCAGAGGAAGACTCTAGAATTTGCTTTTCTCAGTCGTTGTATAAGCTTGAGTAAGAACTTTTGTTCCCGCGGGCTCTCAGGAGGGCCTCAGTTGGGCTTTCATATCTCTTAGTCGTTATGGTACAGAACGGTGTTGTTGCCTACAGTAACCGGAATTTGGTTGATATAAAAACAAAAGAAGACTAGGCACTGAACATTAAGGAACCCCCGCAGACGTTAAGGATAGGGACGGACGATTTGATCCGACTTTGAATGTTAAAGGGGCAGTCCAGCACAGAACATCTCCCTGAACACTATAAGTTTCCAGACTGCGGCCGAGAAGGCCGTTTGCGTGGCGGTCAGAACCTAGGATGAATCAAGGCATTCACCGTTCTCCTTCATCCGACATCTCCAACGACGACACTCTTCTTGTGAACCTAGACAACTTTCTAGGACAACAACCCTCCACTCATCTACTCATTATGGGCGAATTCAATGCTACTAAGATAAACTGGACATCAGTTTCTCATCAGGAAGGTGAAAACGGATTCTCGATCTCCTTGTCGACGCTGATACGACGGAAAGCGTGGACCCAGAATTTCAACGCCCCTACGCGACATCGTCCTGGTCAGAATCCCTCCCCGCTCGATTTAGTCATTACTAATGAGAGCCACCTGGTAAAAAGATTGCTCATCAAACCACCGCTTTGACACAGTAACCACTCTCTGCTCATCTCTGATCTTATATTTTGCCGGTTACAACAAACAAAAAGAAGTTCACGGTTTGAAACTTTAATCAGGCTAAGTTTAACAGCATCGGAAGCTAAATAGGTTCAGTACTTCTTGACTATGGCTTCGTGGACCGGAACGATTGCGTACTTCAAAGCGTAATTGAGAAAGCGGATGACTCATTCGTGCCGCGCAAACTGTGCGCATTTTATCTCATCGGCCACCTCTTCCGCGCAGATTACGTCGTCTCCTTGCTGGCTGCTCCTATTTATTCGGGAAGTACAAACTTACGGGAAACGCGGAGGACCTACGCGCGTTCCACATCGTTAGAAATGTGTAGACAGGAAAGCCGCGAGCACACTAAACGCGTACAAGAAAAAGTCCTCCTTAAAGACCGCAGGAATAAAAACTTCTTACGTAAGCACATGCGACGATTAAGAGAGAATAAACCCTCGGCTCTTTCCTTGAGACTGCCCGACGGGGCGGCCTCATCTGACTCTAGTTGTGGCCGAGTAATTCGCAGACTACTAAACGACAGTATACTGCTTCGCACCACCGGACTGACACCCTATTCTTCAGCAGCCGAATTCCCGGCAACCACTCGTTACCGCTGAGTTATCTGTACTGGATGTTGAGGACCTTTTACTTAAGGTGAATTCATGCGGTCCAATGGGTCCAGACAACATACATCCCAGAATTCTCAAAGAAGCAGCCGCTAGTCTGGCAGAACTCCTTTATGAGCTGTTTAAACAGGCACTCCAGACTGGCACTTCCCCTAGCGCGTGGAAAGGGGCGACCGTCACGCGGGTGACGGACACTCTCCGGCTAGCTATCGGCCAATCAGCCTAACTAGTACTCCGTGAAAGATAATGAGGCGCTTACTAAGGCACGCCATCCTCAATCACTTTTTACCAAATAGCTGGAGTTTTCCATTAAATGACAACAAGTGCGCACATATGTCAATCTGTTGGGATTCTGGTAACGTCTTCTTGGTTTACAGTACACTCGACATAGCAGGTAGCATGGAAATCGAGCTGAAGAAGGATCTGGGTATCTGGTTGTTGCGCATCACCACGAGATGGCGACGAAAAAGCATTCGCCACTCAGGATGATTAAGCGCACTTTCCCCCGCATAGAGAAGAGAGCGTTTCAAATGCTTCACGGGGTCTACATAAGGCCGCTTCTTAAGTATGCTAATCAGTTTGTGTATACCGATCTGAAGAAAGACATCAGCCGTTGAGCGTGTCCAGCGCGTGGCTACCAAACTAGTTACGGTCCTAAGAAATGTCGTGTACGAGTCTCGACCTGAGATTCTTGATCTATGCCCACTTGAACTTCGACAGCGCCGCGGTGATCTAAGTTTCACACATTTCTTCTTCAAAGTATGCCTCCTTGACCAGCTTTTCACTATAGCGACTAATGGCGGTCGGCGAGGAGATAACGGGTAATTTTCAAGCTTCGTCCTCGGACCTTTCTTAGGTATGAGTTCTTTTCCTGCAAGGTTATCAACCTCTGAAACAGTCTTCCTCCTGCGGTCGTTAGAAGCGCTCCTAATGATCGCTTTGAAGTATTACTTGACTCTTATTTTCAAAAGTTTCTTTTACGCAAGTAGGCTTAGTTTGTTCTGTCCTATTCACTATAATTCCCAAGGGCAGGGCTTCACCCTGTTATCAGTGACTGCTTTTCAGGTCAGAAGACGCCTGCTTGACAATGAACACGAAAGACTGACTGGATAAGGATCCTTGGGCCTCTGACTCGAACCCGTGTATCAATCCCTGAATCGTTGAATATAGCGTCTGGGACCATATCATCTTCTCTTGCCTTCGTTGGACTGTCCATGAACAGCGGCGTACTCATTATACATAGCCGGTTAAAAAGAAAGATCTCCTGGGCGGAGGACAAAAGGACTGTTAGCCGAAAAGTGCTGATCATTAATATTGTTGAAATCGTATTCCCCGCGCTTGCAGTAGATTCGCGCCGTGCTCTTCTGAAAAATTGCGATTGATAGCAACAAGATTGAGAAAATGATTTTCATGCTACTCAACAGGGAAATCATTAACATCACATATTTCGCAACTACCGTGTAGTTTATTTGAATGAGTTTTAATTGCGCTACGGTTGTCCAATCAACGAGGTTCTCACTGGTTGTTTTCTGTCGCCTGAACTGCAACGGGAAGCATCATGGATGTCGGTATACCTGTGGAAGTTGAAGGAGCTTACGGCGAATTCTATCCTGTAAGTTTTCCTGAATATCTTTGTATTTCCCCAGGGAATTGTTTGTGATCTAACTTCGGCAGAAGGTTATCGGGTGAAACTCTTGGATTCTTCTCACAGCACATTTGTCGCGGAAGTAACGTTACCACCTACGGCAATGCGTCTACCTCCGGATCTTACAAGCTTTCCATTTGACCCTATTCAAGGGCAGGAAGTGGATGTACTTATACCATGTGTCCCGCCGACAGAAACTAATCATGATTCAGATCCCGGTGCGGCCTCCCCTGTTTCCCGGTTGTCGGCCTGGTGGCCTGGTCGAGTCAAAAAAGTTGGTGGAAGCTTTGTAATAGTCGAACTAGCTTCCACTGTTGCCACCGATCCATCAACCACGAACTCAGTTTCCGCTACAGTAGAACTCGCCAATGGCCGCATAAATATTCCCCCTCCATCTTCCATTGAGAAGACTGACATAGTAGAAAAGCATCAGCTTCGTCCTAGGAGCCACCAAACGAATTTTACCGCAGACAGTTTCCATATGCATCCTATCGATATACCTGATGAATTGGAGGTCTAGTACGTGTTTTCGCACTCCGTCTTCTACATTTGCATTTCAGTTGTAGGGATCCTGCTAACTACCAACATTTTGCCCGACGTTGTGGATTTCCCGTTTTGGTTTGCATGGCGCCAGATGCCCTAAAACCCCGCGTTCCCATTACAAGTGAAGGAAATGATACTTACGAATTGAAAGCCCGCTTACTGGTTATTTCAACGGACATCTCTACCGTTAAGAGGGCGGCTGTGATCGACAATACATTCATTGATATGCTGCGACAGAAAGTATCGATCTTACAGCAAACGGAAGAGCTGTATCTGAAGTTGGAGGCCTCCCGTATCAGCCAAGTATGTTTCATGCAAGATCATCTTCATCTCTAGGCCCCTGCACCGTTTGTGGAAGATGTGTATGTTCCTGAAAATCTCATCCCGTATGCCATCGGGTTTCAAGGTGCAAATATACGGCGGGCACACAATATTGACGGTGTTCTGTCCATCAAGCTCAACCGAGCGGCTTGTTTGTTCCGAGTCTCCGGAAAAGTAAGCCAGGGAAAATCTACATTTTTTGGGTTTTTGTTCATATTTGTTAATGTTTTCCTGTAACCGCAACTTTCATCGAAGTGGAGTCCATACAAACCTTTCCGTTATTTCGACAGCTGGTTCGTCTGATGCAGCTGTGCAGCAGCCGCGTTGACCTTCAGATTGGGACACATTAGGGTTTCAAGCAACTCGAAACCTGCTCTCGGATTTGAACCACTTGAAGTTCTCCAGCTCGCCTGTCGATCCATTGTATCGTTTGGCGACGCACGGGACGTATAGGCTGTAGAATTGTAGTTCCAGTTTCTTTGGTAGTCGCGGCAAATCATTGTAAACACCTCCCGACTATCTGGCGGGCCGCGGGTCCGATTTTGATTTTGACGGCTGCACTCGTCTAGATTTGGAAATCTGGTGGTATACAATCCACCTGTCATATGTATACATACCGTGGAATGCGCATAGCTGCAGTTTTTCGCCATTATCAGTGTGTTATGCCCAGACAACACTCAACACGGCGGCTGCAACTGCATTGATAGATTGTATCCCTGTTAATAGTAGACCTTGTGCTGTCCGCTTGGCATGCTCAGTTAAGACTAGCTCTAGACGCAAGACTCAGAAATATTGAGTGTTTGAGTATGGAAGTAACTATTTTTAGTAGTTAAGTCCCTTCTCGTCGCCTTTTTTAACCTCTTCCCATACGAGTTTTTGTCTTCGTGGGTGTGACAGTTAAGCATCAGTGAGAACCACTGATGTATTGCTGTCTATGATGATGAGAGGACTGACAAATTAGTCTCCTGGTCCTCCAGTTTGGGGGCTGGAAAAAGTTGGGCATCTTTTACCGGAAAAATTACCAGTTCTGGTACACTGTCACCTACCTGTAACCTTGCGTTACAGGCTTTTGATCCAAAGATTTTGGTTGAGAACTTCAATCGTTATTCTGTCTAGGTTTGTACGTCCTGACGGTATCTTAACCCACATACCACCAGGAATACTCACAACACCGATTCCATACTGCATCGGCCGTCCTTAATTATAAACCAGATCATCCTATCTGTTGCATACAGCAGAGTGGTTAAACGAAAACATGCTGTCCTATCAAATTTGGATCTCAGGCTCCTCTCGAACATCATTTTTAGTAATTACTCTACAGGTCCCATATCAGATGCAGCTAATCAGTAACACTATATCAGAAAGTCCCATCCGGCTTCAGGCCTTCCTTGTATTTTGCTTAGACCTAAAGTCCCAATTCATATCGGCGCTTCCAGCGTCCACACTCAGATAGATAAGTCAACAGGCCGTTCTCGCACGAACGTTAGACACCTACTGCATTTCGGAGACTAGAATCCAGTACAGTAGTCAGCGTATGGAACCAACAGCACCCACATTATCTACCCGGTAGTGGTTGTACACTTCGCGTTACTCCACAGCCGCCGTTACAGGTCAGGCTGGAGTAAGTATAATTTCCAGCATGACGGTCACAGCCGCATTGGTAGATTCGACTCCTGTTAACAGTGGACTTTGTGCCATTTGTTTGACAGATTCTGTTATGGCATGCGCTGGATACCGAATCTTGAGAAATTTTTTCACTGTCTGTCTGTGCTTTAACTGACTAGTTGCGCAGGTGTCAGGGGCGCCATTTATTCGCACCTGGCAGCTATTCTTCGATCACCCCATGACTGATGTAATTCTGGTCGGAGGTATGAACGTCCAGGTCGGACGGCTTGTCGAGGCCGATTTTCATTTGGTTGTCAGTTTTTCGCTGGTAATGGCGCGTGACTGTTGTGGTTGTACACTGAGCATAGACTACTTTTAGCCAGCGGTAACTTTAGACATCGTGCGCTTCACTGCAATAAACGACGCCTCTCTTTTTCGAATCACGCCTGATCTCTTATTGATGACGCCTTGTTTTCACTTGTACTCATTCACAGTCTGGTTGTTTGTTTGCCAGGCGTAGACACCTTGATGGTGAATGCTTGAATATAGACGTAGCAGCTTTTACTAGTTAGGTCCCCTTCCCTCGGTGGACCAGCAACGACGTGGGTCAAGGCTGTCCACTTTCACTACTTTTTGATTTCGCGATTGACGATATAATGGAGGATTGTGTTCGATAGTCACAAGATGCTCAGGTGAACCCTTCTACCTGGTGGAAGACTGACTAGTTTTGATTATGCTGAAAACAAGGTGTTCCTGTTTGCCAATTTTCTTGCAGCACAAGTAGCACTGGAGGCCATTTCACGTTCTGATAAATACTTCGGATTGCGCGCTGCAGCCTCAAAGTGCAGTGTTTCTGCAAGGTTGTTGTGATTACGTAGATTTATCATTAGATAATGAAGTCTTGGAAGTCGTTGCTCGACTTGTATACCTGAGGAGCTGCATTAACGGCGGTGGCGGTGCAGAGAATGATATGGAAGGGCGCATCTCTTGGGCTAGAGTGGTATTCGCTAATCTAGGACACCTCTGATGACAGAGAAGTGTATCTCTGAGGCTTGAGGATCGCGTATATAAGACGACAGCGAGGGCTGTATTACTATACAGCAGCGAACCTTGGCCTCTGTTGGTAGAAGACATGAACCGTCTTCGGGTGTTTGACCGTCGATGTTTGTGTTCGATCGCTGGCATTGAATGGCACCAACGAGTAAGCAGCGAAAGGATTAGGAAGCATGTACTCGATGTTGATTGTCAATCGAGTTTTCTTGTTCAGACTACTAACTAATATGAGTAGGCCATGTAGTAAGGATGCCACCCAATCGTTTGTTACACCGAGCATTTTTTGTCGATGTTACAGTTGACTGGCGTAAGGTGCGAGGTGGATAGATGATGATCTGACTTTGAGAATCAAAATCGCCCATCAAGAGGTTGGTTGGGTTTCTTTCCCTAGCTGGTGATCTAGCGACTCACAGATTCGGTGTTATTTGAGCTGGCGGCTAATCGAGCGCAATGGTTTGGATGTTGTTGTTTGACCGAGTTGTCTGTGAAGCGAGTGCACTTAATGAAGTGGGTCAGTGAAAGCTGTAAGGAAGCTGTCTTGCTGATGACGTCTTAATTCCACTTACTGCTCGGTTGTTTGTTTGCAAAGTGTAAGCACCTTGATGCTGAATGTTTGTATGCATACTCGAATATTTTAAATGGTTATCTCTCTTCCCCTCCCATTCTTTCTTCCTGTACGGGGTGTTTTTTTCCATTTGTGATTGTGTGGCAGTTAAGCATCAATGTGAACCACTGATGTGTTGCTGCGTGTGATGGTGATGAGGGTGGTAGTGGTGGCGATAAACTAGTTGGACGTCTGTCCTGTTTGTTATTGACACGTAGAATACATATTGGGCACATGTTTCATTTTCAGAATGTGCGTATTTTATCTCGGGACATATTGGGCACATGTTTCCTTTTCAGAATGTGCGTATTTTATCTTTAAAATGTAAACCGCGGTTTCAAATGATGTGCAATCTATAGCGAGTGAAGTAGGGAACTAGTTAATCAGCATTTCCAGTTTATTGAGTTTCAAGGGATCGATGGAGGCATGAAGGTTGTCGAGCGTTCACCGCCGTTGGAGCCATCGTTGTGATGAATTAGATTAAATTGGATCCGCTTCAAGTCGTTCGGGTCTCAGAACTTGTTTCATTAGGACTGGGAATTATATGAAGTAAATCATACGGGAAGCAATCAGTTCAAAATAAGGTCTGAAATATAGACTACCTCACATACAACGGGCGCATATACTACAAGAAGAAGAGAACGAGATACTGGCAACACGAAAACGATGCTTCATCAGAACATACACGACTTACTCGAACGACCGAAGAAGCTGAAGTGAACTTTTCGCTCAAGAACGGTGGGTTGCTAATTGCAATAGTTCGAATTTGTGTTGATCGTTGACTTGAAGTGAGTGAAACTACGTTTTTTAAGGACAGTCGTGTTCGTTCCTTTGACCAATATTTCGGGTGACTTAAACTAGTTCCCATCAGTGATAAGGTACTAATGGTTATTGTTCTCGGTGGCCTTTCGTCAGATCCATCGGTGAATTTGCAGGTTTAACCATCCAACCTTCATTAACACTCAAAGGTCTCTAAGGTTTTACCAGCAATGGAGGGAAAGTCAGTTACAAAACTGGTAAAACCTTTGAATGTTTTGTATCTGAAAAGTTTATAATTGCCGCTTGTAAGTAATCGTCATTTTTCATCAGGGAGACCCGAAGCTTATCTAACCATCGCGGAAGACAGTCTTGTCTGTTTTATCTCCATGTCACTCAACGGTATGTTACTGCATCTGTTCACAGCGCCGTGGGAAATGCAAAGTCCTTAAAAGCAGATGAAGGTCCGATCCGGTTACAGATGTGTGAATCAAATTTTTATCCTGTCACTAGTTATAAAACGTCGACATTTTTTTATGCAACCGACGATTATGGTTTTTGTTTACATCTGTTATTAAACAAGCATAAACATGTAGAATAAGGTTATATTGATAAGCCTAAAAGTGTCCACATACAGAACATGAGAATGGAAATAACTATTAACGGATGGTAGCTATTTGCTTGTTATATCGGCTGTTAGAAATCTTGAGAGTGTAGAAAAGTGGGAGGGAGAATCCCACGGTTACTATGCTCTAGGAGCACATGAGAAACGAAACGTCTGCCTGACAACATGGCAGTGCTGCCTAATATGGATGCCCCAGCGTAAACTGACGTGTAGAGCGATTAAAATCGATGGAAAGCGGAGTACATTTAGCATGTTCAGAGAAACAGTTTCCATAATGCCGATGGAAAAGAGAGGCAACATTTCTACTGCAGAATAAATGTGGAATACTGCAGTTGATAGATAAATCATTAGCGAGGCGTATAGCTTTGAATTGAACATGATCGAAAAGTATGGTATGCAAACAGTACTATAGTGTCGGTCAGATTCAGGATTCATATGTAAAAAAAAGGTTAAAAGACATTTTTGTCGCCCAAGTAACAGATTTTTCGCAACATGTTACTAATCGGTTTAATGTTTTGGGAGCCGAGGTAGTTTATGGGCAAACGACAACCTGTTCTGCCACTCCTGAATTGTTCTGCTACACCCAACCCATTACGCCCTCCCGATCTAACCTTTTGCTTTGAAGTGATGATCAGGTATGTTCATTGGGTCGATCCGGATGGATACGATGACTAGGAATTCAGTCTGACTACGTGAAACCATGTCAGACAGACCAAGGTGGAGCAGTCGAACGAAAAACAGTCCCACTCATCTGGTTGTTTGTCGCACTACTGAGGTAGTGAGACACAATCATATGTGCATAAAGCAGAACAACTTTTATAGTTGCAGCACTGCTGTTTTCCGATTAACATTGAAAGGGACCAGAAAAAAGTATGGTCAAACAAAGAACACTCCGATTGCCCAATGGTCGACCGTGCCCCCTGACGTATTATCTGATACGGTCGAGAAACATTCGGCATAATCCAAAAACCTGATATTACCTCGAGTGCCTCTACTGCAAGCAGCAGTATTGAGAACCAGACATTAATGTCTTAGTCACGGCGCTCTCGGGCGTGAGTGAGTCAGGTTCTTGAATCATTGCTTCCGGGTAGGGTGCGTCATAGAAACCCTGTATCCTGTTGTCCCGCAGATTAGGCTTTTGAGTCTGAGACTCCCGGAGGGGTCTTTCAAATGAACCTTGTTACGCAGCATAAACGACTGGGAATTATCAGAAGCCATCGTTCCGCCGGCAGTGATACTAATCACTCACTGCAACTTTCTCCTTCTATTTTTCTTCCCAAGTTCTCTACCCTTTCCGTGCCCTCGGGTAGTAATTACTTACTAAAGCCAAAATTGATAAACATCGACACCTTCAATATCCGCGCTCTAAGATAACTCGGTCAGCAGGTTGCTTTGGCAAGTACACTCTGAAGTCTGCAACTTCATGTGTGTTGTGTGTTGTGGACGGAAGTCTACGATTCTACCAGGGTTAATCACTTGAGCTCACTTTTAGATAGCTATCGATCCAAGTACTTCCCTCTTAGAGTTTCTGATGACGCCGTAGCTGAATCCCGTGGTCAAACTGCAGTGGATCCCGACCCATACTGGTACTTTGACGTGGTGGTGGGGCTTGTATACTGTTTTGATCCGCCAGGCTGTGCTGACTAGGACTCCGGTCCTTCCAGGTGCAACCTTGTCATACAGTTCAAACGCGAACAGGCAGACCAAAAGCAATTTCACACAGGATTTTATCTTGCACTACTGACCGCGTAGGAGTACTTAAGTAGTGGAGCACGATCCTATGAGCATACAGCGGAAGTATTTTGTAGTTGCGGCACTGCTGTCTTCCGTATTAAAAAGAAAAGTTACCCTCAAATAAACAGCACTCCTATCTCCCAACGTTTTACCGTGACCGCCGATGTAGTTTCGAGTGCACCCACTGCGCGTAGCAGTGCTCAAAATGAGACAGCAATGTCTTACTCACTGCTCCCTCGGGCTAGGCAAGTCCCTCACTGCCAAGTGAGTCGGACTATTAAGTCATTGGCTCCGGGTGGGGTCCCCCAAGAAAACCCCATATCCTGTTGTCTCGCAGGTCAGACTTTCGAGTCAGAGACTCGGGGTGAAATCCCTCAAATCAACCCCCTTTCGCGGTATAAACGACCGGGAAGTATCCGAAGTTATCGTTCTCTTGATAGTGACATCACTAACCGATCTCGACTTTCTCCTACTGTTTTATCCCCCATTTCTTCTGACTTCCATATGCCTCCGAGCGATAATTGTTTTCTGAGGTCAAGACTACTGGTAAACATTGGCACCTTCAATGTCCGCACTCTCCGACAAGTCGGTTAGCAAGCTTCTCTGGCTAGTACTCTCTCAAGTCTCGGTATTGATGTGTTCTGTGTGTCGGAGACGCGAGTCTACGATTCTAGCATGGTTATCCGTTTGAGCTCATCTCTAGATAACTGTCGATCCAAGCGCTTCTGTCTCAGGGTTTTTTGTGACGCTGAAACTGAGTCTCGCGGTCAAGCTGGAGTGGGAATCGCACTGAGTCCCAGAGCAGAGCAATGCTTGCTCGATTGTGTCCCAGTGAACAGTCGCTTGTGCGTTGTCAATACATCTGTAAAAGTCTGTCGACGCAACTCAGAAAGGCATTGTGTATTCATTATGTCGGCGTATGTTCCGACGGACAACTGTTCGGATGCTACCAAGGATGCGTTCTACGACGCTCTCGTTGACCTTCTGAGACAAACTAAACACTCAGACATCATCATACTAGCGGGTGATTTGAATGCTTAGCTTGGTCCTCTTTCTCCGGATGAGAAGCGGCTGGGAGGTATGTTTGGTGTCCGGGCACAATGCACTGATAATGACGAAAGCCTACTACAGCTGTGCGTATCCCACGGTCTGTA
>LUCH01002775.1:35855-52951 GCA_013368495.1 Paragonimus heterotremus | reverse complement strand
TTTTTCATGACTACGTTGGGGATTTTTACGCGACATAGATATAACAACAACAATAACACCAACAATAACACTTCATCATCCGGAGCTTACTGACTTTAAATCAACCTTCTTCATGATTGGCGCCAGGTTGATTAGTAGTTCAGATGCAGCTGCAAAGCGCGATTCTGGCCTTTCCGCGGAGCGCAATCTCAACATCGGCCATATGGGCTGTTGAAACAACGAGGCCTCCGGGTAACTGGACCAAGAACACTAGTTGAGGTGCGTTAGTTAGACAACGCTGAGAGCCCCTGCAATTATTAAGAAGATAATAAGGATTGATGGAAAGATACTGCAATACACAAGTGTCAAAACACTAAAAGCAGTCAACATTAATACAGCACGTAGTTTTGTGGAACTGTATGAATGATAGCTTGATAGCAGGAAAAATTGAAAAGAAACGCTATTGGAGTGAGTAGTACCGTAGATTGGAGCAACTTGTGGGGCAACAAACGATTTTAAAAAGGTTAACATCATAAAACACCAGGTGAGAGAAACTCTTGTCGGTAGGGAAGTTGGTGGTTAGGAAAGCCGAAATGAAAACCTAGACGGCTAGATTCTCTATAGGTAGGCGGAAAATAACAGAATGGACAATACGCAATGGGCTGTGTGATGGACTTGTACCTTCCGAAGAGGGGGATGTAAGGGTCGACCAAAGCCTGTAGTTGAAACGTCCGATCCACAAAGTCGTGGAGTTGTCCCAGAGTGCTGCTGTCCACAGAAGGTTCGTGTACCATCTGGACGGCTAGCTGTCTGTGAGGTCCTGAATGGGCTCTGAATGGGCACCAGAGACCTCATTGTGACGGAGTAGCAGGTAATGTCATAGTGTCTAATGTGGAAATTTATGAGAAATTCGGTAACTATGCTTCGGTAACGTTAATCGCCCATTGTCTGTGATTGCTTATTGTAACGAAAAGGCGTTCAATAAAGCACAATCTTTATTGTCCAACTCGCTAGTTCCCACGCCACACGTGCGCTCGCTATTTTGAATCGCAATTCCAGTCCACAACACCCCCAAGTTTCCGCTCACACGTCGTGTGCACTTCTGCCCGGTTTAGGTGTGTGATTTGCGCCTTCTATCTGGGGGTTTTCTGCTTGCTATTCTTCGTCCGTTGATCCGATTTCTTTGAGCGATGGCTTGTCCGGTCGCTCGTGCTGTCTTCTTTCCATCCACTGTGGGCTGTGATCGTACTCCACAATCGTGCCGAGATATTCCTGCGAGTGTTGGAATAATCATGCCTTCAATCTGGTCATCCATTCTATTTCGGCTGCCACGTCTAGCCCGTTGGTCCGATCCGGCCGAGCGATGACTCATCCGATCGCCCACGCCGTCCTCCATCCACTCGCGGTGGGTTTTTGAGCGCGCCTCCCCTTGTGTTGAGGTATTCCACCGAGAGTTGGAATGCTCGCACCACCTGCCTGACAGTCCACCATACTCGCCCCTCCTTTAAGGAACTTGCCGCGGTTGTGCCAGGGTGCCAGTTGTATCCCATTGACCCATCGCCCACGGGGACCTTGGTTGATTTGAAAGCGGTTCGTGATGGTGAATGATCCATCCCATCGCCTTCTCAATTTTCCTGCGCCGAGGCCGGATGTTTCTGGTCGACTGTAATCCCTCACTTCCACCTGGTCTCCGATCCTGAACGGGCGCCATTTATGTGTGTTGTGCCTCACGTCATATCTTTGCTTATTCCGGCGTTGTCTTGCTGTTGTCCGTTCAAGAGCACGGTGTTCCAGGTGTTGTTCTTGCGGCAATAATTGCCCCTCTCTGTCTCTGGACACGCAGACATCCAAGAGTATCCTTGGCTCCCTCCCGTATGTCAGCTCAAATGAGGAACTCTCGGTTGTTGCCTGCTTCGTTGTCCGGTATCCAAACAAAACATCCGTTGGTCCTTCTTCCCAGTTCTTGCCTCTACTATTTAGCCCTTCCTTCATTGTGCGATTGAACCGCTGCGTCAGTCCGTTCGTTCGTGGATTGTACGGCGATGTTCTCATGCGCTGAATTCCCCAATTACTCAGCATTTCCGAGAATTGCTGTCCTTCAAAACACGAGCCTTGGTTCGTGATAACTCCGTACGGTACTCCAAAGCGAGCCGGGACGTTGTTCATGGAAGCGTGTGCCACCGTTCCGCTCGTTTGATCTGCCGTTGGAATGGATACCACCCATCGTGTGAAGTGGTCAATCATGACAACTATGTAGCCATGTCCTTTTGAACTCGTTGGGAGCGGACCAAAAATGTCTGTGCCCCAGGTGTGTGCGGCCTCTTTCGTTACGATCGACTGCATGGGTGGTGTTATCGTCATTGTCTCCCGGTTCTGTTGGCAATTGGGACAGGCTCGAATGAAATCAATCACATCTTTCCGCATTGTGGGCCAAAATACCCTTCGCCGCAGTAGATCGTACACGCGTTCTCTTCCCATGTGAACATCTGTGTGTGCCAGTCGAATCACACGTCCCCTCTGGTTCACTGGGATAAATGGCAATCTTCGAGGTCAAAGCCCTCGCTGTACCTCCACAACGACGACTAGTTGACCGTTCTCCGGTCGAGCGATGACTCATCCGGTCGCACACGCCGTCCTCCATCCACTCGCTGTGAGTTTTTGAACGCAACTCCCGTGTTGAGGTATTTCGCCGAGAGTTGGAATGCTCACACTTCCTGTCTGACAGTCCATCACAACTGACGCAGTGATCAAAACGGTTGCCCCATGGGAGCATCTCAGGAATTCTAGTCGCGGTTGAGTGTTACTCACAGACGAATATGGCTCAGTGTTTGCAAATGATAACTCAGTCATGCCTAATATGAGGCCAGTGCTGCAGTAGTGAGCAGGGTTGCCTCACGGAAATGTGGCCAGAGTTCTAGTCCCGGTGTGGCAAGAATATACTCTACTGATGAGTTCTAGTAAACGCAGAAATTGAGTGTAGGGTTTCCTTTTGAAGGAGGCTGACCGACTAGACAATTTGAATTCGAAAGCTGCAATTAAATGTTGATGTTCAGTCTGTAGGTAACCAAATCCCGGACTACTGATCGGTAACAAATCGCAATATAAATTCACTTCGTACATCGCTATCAGTTTTGAACGTACAACTAGGGTGAAACTTCGTGCAGCAGTTTTCAAACTGGACTAGCAAATTGAGCAACATCAGGTGTGATGTTCGCGGCTTTACTAACTGCAGGCAAAAACTGACAGTTAGATTCGTAAACACTTAGTTGGCTGTCATCGACCTACTAACAGGGCTCCTCGGTACCCCAGATTGTGTGAGTTATGAATGCATATCAAAACGACGAATGACTGTACCATACCGTCGAACTGACTAACGGTGACTATGATAATGATGACTAACGTCGGCATTATCTTTTATTGCAGGTCTTGTAGTTCTTGGATAACCTCAACACTGTAATGGTGTCATCTCGGTGAATAGCAGGGACAAAGAGTTGCGGTGTGAAATATGCCAGGAATGGGGGTGCAAACACTAATCTCTTCTAGTGTGTCTCGAAAAGTTGTGCTTCTGTGGTTAAAAAACCATGAGATAACACTGGATTAGACATGATGTGCGGTCAGTTTTGTCGGTCGCTTCCACGTGTGTTGTAAACCACGATATAGTGTTTAATGAACCTGATGGACTGCCTACTTTATAAGTTTCTAGTACACAACTGTTTGTTCAAAGCCAAGGGTGAAATATGCCAATCAACATCACTTGTAAGTCATGAGAAGACGAGTTCCATTAACTTTCGGTGGACAATTTTTGCCATTTGGCAAGTGATACTTGGACATGTGACCCACAAATTTTCTACGTTTATGTACAGTTCCATCGATTTCAATATAAACTGTGAGGAGAAACTGTCCCTCACGTAGGCAGTTCTCCAGGTGTCGTTGATTTAGAGGCTATTATAAAATGGAAGGGAGTTATGGTTTCAAGCCAGCTGAAATCCTCAGTTATTCTCCCGAAAATAAAGTCCGCCGCAAAACATCGCGGAATACCATTCATGTGAGCTCAGAACGCTCCCAATCAGCACTAATGAAAAGCTTGGAAAACCACAGTTTGAGTTATTACTAGAGTCAATGGATATGTTAGAGCTGAACTCACTTATGGGAAGTGCTGGTGAAAATGTGACCGACTGGAACATCTTCAAAATACATCCAACTGATGGTTTCGACCTCTGTACTTATGTATACCTTACTAAGGAGCCTACAATATTACGGCAAATGGATGCTTTCAGGCAAACTCATTTTACATCCCAAAATAAATAATTTTTGGCCGTCCACTGGTGTAGTTCATCCTGAAGTCTATCCTGTGTGGATTGAACCTTGTAAAGTCGGTGCATATTCAAGCATTAATATTCTACAAGGACTGCTGTGAGATCTGACAAATCATGAAATAGGCCAGGGGAAGTTAATTATCTAGCCATAAAACCTGTTGTCAATGTTGGTGAAATGAGTGGTAACCTCAACAGGACAACTGTAGTGGACAATTGGGTTTGAGCTCGACTCTCGTCCACTAACCTATTAAAACGCCTTCCGTGAAGAATAATCGAAATGTAGTCCCAATAGGCACCGAACTAAAGAACGCAGCAGGGTTTGGAAACAAACCGAATATTTCCACCAATTTTTGAGAACGCGATAAGCGGTTAACTCCAGGCTGGTCTTGGACCAACGGTAGCAATCAAAAGAAGAAATATAAAAAGCGTGAAACGGACTCCAGCCAACTCGGTGGCACTCGAAAGCGCGCCAAGCGGAAAGTACGTGGAATCTTCGAGTGAGTTAAGCAACGTTCGTAAAGGTCCTTAAGGAATGGAATGACAGATGAGTCGTTGGGAAAACAGCAAACATTCGCTGCGTACAATCAGCTGCGCAACTGAAGAAAGTGACAATGAGTTCATATCAGGCCCCCTATGGCAGACGTACACAGAATCATGCTTACAGAACAAAGAAGCAAGAAAGCAATGTTGCAATTGAAGTCCTTAGATAAACTACAAGTTCGTTAATCACTACACACTGGATAAGTCTTCCTCGGCTGCAACGGAATTATCATGTTCCACTGATGCCTGCAACCGTACTAAGATAGCTGCTTATTATAAATCCATCCGGTTGAAGTCCAGCAAAATAGGCGGCCATGACGATTTATCGCTAAAGGTTTCTAAGGAATGTGAGAGCTTTTATGCCAACCATTATACTACACTCACTCAGTGCTTCACATATCGAAAACTGCTAGCTGTTGAACGATTTACTACATCTCCCAATCCATAGTAAAGGAGCGGTTGAATTTCGTCCGATGTCAATGTTTGATAGCCCTTCGCGTGTGTTGCCTGGCCTTCAATGATATATTCATCAGCACTAATCCTGAAACATTACTCCAAATTCGTCACGAATCTGACATTCGAGTCTTAACTAGTAATCTCTCACATGACTAGTTTGCTCGATGTAGTGAAATGGATATAACGCGCCTTTCCTTTGCCAAACGTTCTAATACGGCTTGACTGCTTGACCTGGGTCCCTGCTATGCGGCTTCACCCAGTTTACTTGCGCAGAGACAACGAGAACACGACTGCGGACAAACACGCTGTATTGCCAAATACCAGTTCAACCAAATGAATAAAATGTCAGTAAATATATATCATGAATTAGTGGCCAAATATGACCATTTACTTGTTGAATCATTGTCTGCTTGTTTAGGCCACTTCGCTGCCAAGTGGCCAAGTAAGGTCAATTCCATAGGCGTTAGTTTCTCGGGCTGACGTGACACTCACGCTCACTTGCACGTATCCTCCTGGCGCGACACTCATGCTCACTTGCACGTATCGTTCTGACACGACACCCCCGCTCACTTTTACGTCTCCTGCTAGTTGGTCCGACGTGTCCCTCAGTGCTTTGTTGATGTCTGATTTCGTCAACCGTCACCGAAGGCCTGACTGGTTTGCAATGATGACTGATTACATCAGCCGTCACCAATGTCCTGACTAGATTGTTTAGGTGAATCTGCCTCCTAACACAAATTAACCGTGGTAGCAATCAAATCACTTCACCACCCACCACTAAATTTTGTGTTCTCCAGGGTGCTGTGTAGATATCCTCTTGACAGAACACTTACAGCTGACTCGGCGACAAGAACTAAGAGGTGCACGGTTGCGCCGACAGGATTTTGTCTCCGAGGCTTGTACAGCTTCACACAGTAAAGGAATTACAAGTTAAAGACAACCCTCCTATCAACTCTCCCCTCTGTCACACCACGCAAGCCTTCATTTGTTTAATCAGTGAATCATTTCTACAGTGATATCAGGATTTTGATAGGTCCAAACACTTGTTATCTAGTTTACCATTCATTTATATTTGGTAAGCCGCAATCTACGTGTTATATACATGTATTTTTATTGGTGTTGTTATCTTTTGCGCCAATAGCTAACTACCCCCCTTTGTTCTCACTTCCCATACCACACATTCTAGTTCATGTCCATACTCTTATGATGTGCAGAAGACGTTGAGTACCACATCATTACACCCTAGTCTCTTTTCTTTGCGCAGTTTACTGAACTATCTTCCAAAAACTCTAAGTTGGCCACTTTATTGTATGCCACCTCGAAACACAGCTGGAAATGTGTAGACATTTTCCAATCATACCAACAAAATATTCAATCTAAGAACATTTTTTCTTTCAAGCAACTAATCTCTGTCCTGACTTTTTTCTTCTAAGAACTCAAGGACTAATTTCGATAATGACGTGACGCGGTCATTTCACAGTGACGTTATTTTCGCCAAAGTCAAAAACCTACCTTCTTATGTTGATATTAAAGTCTACGTCCGTGCTAAATCCCGTAGTCGATTTATCACTTTGTGCTTACACCTATCACTGGATCTACTGTTCACCTATCGTACTCATGCACTGTTGTCGAAGAACTCTACAAACTTTACTGAGCCATGAAAGTCCCTATCATATTGCAGTATATTCCTTTGTAAAGTAGTCACTCCTTCATGTTTCCCCTTGTTCTTCCTTGGGAAGTAGTCACTACCTCATGTTCTCCAACTAATTTACAACTCTCGAACATTTTTAACCGACATTCTGTTTAACGTGACTCATTTTCCTAGGTCAACTCACTAAAAGTGTAATTCAGTATGTTCAGCCAGCTCCAACTACTAGCAGTCAGTTGTCTTATACAGTTTCCGCTAATCCACAATTCGCCTGACCTCCTGGTCTTCTCCTTTTTGAACTGGTCACAAAGCTGGGGACAGAGTACAAATTATGAAGATAGAGGACGTTAATCAAATTGCCAGAGAATTTTGGTATCACCTTTATTGCTACGACCCAAACACACTGAGTAAGTACTGTTCATTTGTTGGACTGAGATTAAACTAGATAAAGAGATTATTTAAATACCAGGTGACACTCAAATAATTACCACGTGTTTGGTTGTCAGTACCATCTTGGTAACGGTCAGTCTGCTATTGTGATTTCCAACAAGTTTCTTGTATACGATTCTTACACTTCTAACGGGTCGAAGATAAAAAATTTCTACACTAATATCGCCGATCTTATTTCATTCTCATTGACCTGAAAGATAACTTCCTTGGTATAGGATGATCAAAGATAATACTACTGAAAGAAATCAAATTAATGAAGAATTTGCATCGACTGATGTTTCTTTCAAGTCAAAGCAACTTACAGATGTATTTGTCGTCAATTTTTCAGTGGCTAGTCTGTGACTGGTATCATATAACCAATTGATCAGCAAAATCAACTGTCAGCTGTTCAAATATACCCGGAGATTTCATCAGAAGTCAAAACGTGGCGAACAAGCTCGTTTTCGGTGTATCATCTTCAGGCCAAATACAACACAATAAATATGAAATTAGTTGTCAAGTCAGGATTCTGTGAAATTTAATACAGTGTGAATCTAACGTCATTTTGGGATTACGGACATGGTTACTGTGGTGCCGTGTCAAGTGTTGCAACCACGGCAGGCCATGGTAACTTCAGCGCTTGAACAAAAGACTTCTGCGCACACAGATTAGGATTTCGCAGCCGGATTCCGATCGCCTCCGCAGCAGCCAAGATGCGACATTTCACACCTCTGGTGTGAACACGTGTGACGCGGTAGATCGGCTTGAATGCGACATCCACATTGACTCTGTGACCCGTATCAACTAGGTGGGCCAAAATTGCGCTAGAAATCTTTCGTTGTTGTCCAGTTGTCAGCCACGCTGGATGATGTTCGCGTATTCTCTCTGACAAGCGCATTGTTGTGCGACCAATGTAACCTGCTCCACAGGAACAAGCGAATGAATAGATACAAAATGAGGTAGCACTACTGGGCACTGCATCTTTGAGTTGGAGACGTATGGCTGGCTTAGAGGAGAACGTTAGTCTTAGTTGTGCAGCGTGGAACGTTCTCATCAGAGTCGTGTCGAGCCTTCTGGTCAGCGATACGCTTGATAATTCGCCCTTGTAAGGCAAATTCATATAGACGGCTTTCCGCTCGACAGAAAACTCGCGGTCTTCCGGTTCCCTACGTTGCATGTTTCGAGTTAGGAATTTTGCTAACAGGCTAACAGGATTGATAGATCAATGCGTGCTTTATAAACGTTATGTAGATGACATCTTCTGTATCGTCGATAGCAACACTGATATTGACTGCCTGTTATCACTAGCCAACTCAGCTCACAAGAAATTGCGGTTTACTATGGAAGCAGAACAGGATGGGAAACTGGCTTTCCTCGATGTTGCACTATTGAAACGTCCCGATGGATCGATTCAACGAGGCATTCATAGGAAGCAGACGTGGAATAGACAATATGTCCATTTTCACAGCTTTGTTCCTATGAAACAGAAACGGAACTTGGTACGCTGTTTAACGAATCGAGTTTATAAAATCTGTACTGAGGATACGCTAGAGAGTGAGCTGAAGTTATTGTGTGAAACGTTTCTCGCAAACGGGTATCCAGCAAAATTCCTAACTCGAAACATGCAACGTAGGGAACCGGAAGACCGCGAGTTTTCTGTCGAGCGGAAAGCCGTCTATATGAATTTGCCTTACAAGGGCGAATTATCAAGCGTATCGCTGACCAGAAGGCTCGACACGACTCTGATGAGAACGTTCCACGCTGCACAACTAAGACTAACGTTCTCCTCTAAGCCAGCCATACGTCTCCAACTCAAAGATGCAGTGCCCAGTAGTGCTACCTCATTTTGTATCTATTCATTCGCTTGTTCCTGTGGAGCAGGTTACATTGGTCGCACAACAAGGCGGAGGCGATCGGAATCCGGCTGCGAAATCCTAATCTGTGTGCGCAGAAGTCTTTTGTTCAAGCGCTGAAGTTACCATGGCCTGCCGTGGTTGCAACACTTGACACGGCACCACAGTAACCATGTCCGTAATCCCAAAATGACGTTAGATTCACACTGTATTAAATTTCACAGAATCCTGACTTGACAACTAATTTCATATTTATTGTGTTGTATTTGGCCTGAAGATGATACACCGAAAACGAGCTTGTTCGCCACGTTT
Source organism: Paragonimus heterotremus (assembly GCA_013368495.1). Lineage (NCBI taxonomy): Eukaryota > Metazoa > Platyhelminthes > Trematoda > Plagiorchiida > Troglotrematidae > Paragonimus > Paragonimus heterotremus. Next base: position 43,418 of record LUCH01002775.1, on the reverse strand, counting down.
TGATTTCTGATAAAATCAACTTTGTGGAACATGCTATCAAACATGTCTGACTGAATGATTTATTTTTCCCTGTTTCAAGTCTGGTATGTAGGACTCTGTTCCTCGTGCTAGGCTAACGACTTTTGACACATTTCTCAGATGCAGTATGATGTGCCTTGCGCAGAAGCTTATCCAACCGTCACAAGAGCACCTCAACAACAGAATAGATAGTACATGTATATGAAATCTAAAAAGAAACACAGAGCTGTTGGAGATAGCATACACATTTGCTAACAGTATCCGAAGCGACACAAAAGAAAACACAGTGACTTGTTTACATATGCATTCTGATTTTACGAAAACACCGAACTTTTAATAAGTGTGCTGTCTACGGACCAATTTGCAGCTGGACGCAACCATTTAGAAGCGGTACTTGTGGTACGGCTACTTGCTTATAGGAAAGGGAATTTGAATCCCTCGCCTGCGTTAGGTTGTGCACAATTCCCATTTGGTAGACGTTCGAGATGTTATGTCCAGTGAGCGTTTGGTTGACGGGGTTACAACGTGTGTATTGCGAGAAGTAGACAAAAAGTGTTTAACGCACAAAGTAGGACTACTGAACGTCAGTTTCACGGTTTCGATAACGCGGTGGCCTGCGAAATAGCCAAGATGGAGACACAAACATTAAACAAAAAGATCGGTCAGGTTGATCTGAATGAAGTTTCCAATTAACCCTAGTGATAAGTTTGTCTAGTAAGTCCTAGGTTAAAACTTTTAACACGCAGAAATTCGTTCGTGACGTTTTAGTGCATGAACTCCTAAAAGTTTGCACAGTGCAACAGAACTCCTGAAAGATGTTTGTAGACCAATTATGAAACATCGCAAACGCATGTGAATACTTTCTTATTTGAGCGCGTGTTGTATACGTGATGGAAGAAATCTGAATATCCTGTGTGGATAGGATCCTTCCTCGTCTACAGTTGAACGAGGTGGAGTAGACCAATTAAACTCCTAAAACTGGTCAACCCATCTGTCAAGCCGGGGTGGTAAGTTTAAAAATTGCGAGTTATCTCACAGAATCAAGTAAGCCTCACATATGAAATATTTTTACGTTTTTAACTATTATTTTGTTAATGGTATCTCAGCACGATGTACAGCACGATGTAATTAAAACATTCTAGTGAGTGGGGGGGCGGGCTAAAGATTGTAGTTGCACACATAATCAAGCAGTACAATTACAACACGATTAGCATAACAGACCAAACAGTCAGTGAAAGTATATGACGAAGGCTAAGGACGTCATGTAAGACCATAATGCAATTCGAGGAATTTAATAGGCTCACAGATCCAGTACTTTCATTTACTTTCTAATCGCTTTACTGTGGTAGTAAAAATCATAACGTATTTTAAAAAAGTATGCAAACCCAGTTAATTTTACATGGGCATTACTTGACTTCAGTTTCGATTTTATAAACGTTCGTTAGTTGTGATTATCAAGATTACGTGTTGGATACGAGATCCCTAGTCCGTGAAATGTCTGTGTGTGCAAGTTGTTATGAAATATTTCTACTAGACTTGTTCAGAATTTACAGTTCATTTAAGATAAACGCCACTCACATCTGCCGCGTAACTGAAGTGAAAACAGAGATTTCCAGATGATGGAAAGATCGTGTTCTAAAAGTTATCCACTGTAGTTACTAGGCAGCAATAGTCTCTTCTACCTGACAACCTAAACGCTATGTATAAGCAAACACAGCTGACAGTTTTGAGGTGATTTTTAAGTATAATTCAATGTTGGCACAATTACACAGTAGTCAACAGCGTTACGTCGCAAGAAAATGGATGAATGTTCAAATCCGTATAGTGGCGAGATATACGTAAAGGACAACTCCTAACGATAGCAAGATTGAAGTTCGGTGCTCATTATGTGGTAAAACGCTGAATGGATAGGAAAGATGCAATCAGCTGAATATGACATTCAGATTGAATCAGTTAGCCACTTAAAATCGTATGTAATAACACAGTGAGTTATTCGCAGAGATGCGGGTATGTGAACATCTGAAGAAAAACTATCTGTACTTGATAAAAAAATTTGTATTCAGAGTTTAGAAAAACTGTGGCACACAAATCAGTTTTATATGTAAAAGTATATGACGTTATAAATAATCCCAATCGGTGTTAACACAAGTAGTTCACCCAACAAATTCATGGTTAGCGTTTGACGGAAAACATCGGTCAACTGTCGGAGAATAACAGGAAAGTGGGTTATGGTTTTTGGGTGGTCAGTAGTTTATCTCTCCTCTGCCAGCAGCCAGTGAATAGATTGTGCGCAAACACGAAATACTTGATACGATCCGAGATGAACAGACTGACCAGGAGGATGGGAAAGTACTGTATCCAGCCCCACCAGGTCATGTACCAGAAACTTGGATGTGCCCTTCCGGTGATAGTAAAGATCAGTTAATCACTTATAGCAATCGACATGACAAATAACCAATAAAAATTCGTTTAACAAGTGGATTGATCTGAGGCCAACTAGAGTAACGCGCAGACTTTATATATATATATATATAAATATATATATATAAATATATATATATATATATAAAAATATATATATATTTTTATATATATATATATATATATATACCACCACTACCACGATTGCCCATTAACAGTGCGAATTATTTGTGGCTGAACGCCACCTACATTTAATCATAACCCTTGAACCCGGCTGAGCCTTTCAGCTAGCCCACTTCGTGAGGAAGCACTGACATTGAGTTTCGCTCTTTTTAGATCTAATCGAAAGTGTATATCCTCGTCCGAACCGGAGTTTGCACTCTAACACTCGTATTTATGAGCATTGCATGTTAACAGCACCGCTGTAATCGAACTTGGGTGGTTTTCCGTCTGAAATTATCAAAATGTTCTTAATTCACTCAAATTATACATCGCTCATTTGGATCAATCACATTTGAAAACTCAACCTTACCAAAAATTCCTGATCACAGAGCGCAGAGCTTCTCTGTCTTTTCTCATTTTGAAATGATCAGGCAATCTATTTATATGAAGTTGTGGGTATTCGACTTGTCCATTATGAGGTCACTAGTTGTCTGGTTAACACATTAATCTTATTAGTACGAGAGAAATGACGTTCATATTCCGATCTGAACGAGGATATATATTTCCGATGAGCTCTAAGAAAAGCGAAACTCAATGCTAGTGCCCAATTACGGAGTTGACCAACCGAAGAGGTTAGTTGTGTGCGAAGGCTGCGACTGAATATAGGTGAAGTTCAATCTGAGTAAATTCAAATCTCCGAACTTCAACTGTTAGTCGCCAGTAATGCTTCCGAACCGGTGGTTAGACTGGTCTCAACATGATGAACATAAATTGGTCATCAAAACTCCGTTTTTATCAACACTAGAGACAAGGTTCCAGATAAAGCTGTAAACCACTGCTGATTCATAAAAATAATAAAATTTAACTACGGTGCTTCTGTTTTCGAATTGCTCAATGCGGATTGTTTTTTGATTGTAAAAGAAATACTTACTTAAAGAAAACTTAACACGATGAATAACTCAGTTCAAGATTTCCTCATTCAAAAGGATACCAAACAGAAACCGGTGGATAAAAGATTTTTATATCGATGGTGAAAGGCCTTGATAAGCTAGGTGTCCCAGGCATCCACAGTGAGAACTCGTTCTCCAGTTTGATCGATACTGCGAAAAGAAACGAAAAATATTAGGAAAACTGTTACCATTATTGTGACTAAAAGTAAAATAAAGAATTGATTTTAGACATAAAAAAGATAACCGGAATTTTCAGAAAAAATCTCAGACATCTGGCCTGAATGACGTGAATGCAATTATATAAGACCGCTGAAATTAGGAACATTTTTCGTAGATAGAGGCAGGCCATCATCCTTTTTCAAACGCTTTCAAAATGTTCTGGTAGTTAACCAAGTAATAATTAAGAAAATTCAAATGAGACGAGAAAACTTCCTCACTTTCATCAGCTTGCTTGAAATGACAGAATGACAAGTCTGAGAACAAGTTCGTAAGGTGACATGATACAAACAGACAAAACCATTGTCTACGAGATACACGTTTAATGACTGCTTGGTTGAGATAAACTGAACGCTACTACCACTTGGTCGCAGGTTGAGAATTTTGATGGAATTTTAGATAATTCTTCTCAAAAATAAGCAATGGACTTAGGTCTCTTTGTTGTTGACACTTACCAAGAATGGATAACATAACGATGACCGGGGTCGGAAATTTCGTCCCCCTTACCATGAGACGTCGGTGCTAACCACTGTGCTATCACTAACAATCCGAAACACTGAAGAAAAATCTAAGATCGCAATTTGACTGAGAATACCTGATAACCAGGTAATCACTCGGAGCTAATGAGGTAGTTATCTTGTTTTTCGTCAAGCGGATTAAGCAAAACATAAACATTAGTTTTGAATGGTTATGGCTGAAATCCTGAGAGCGTTAATTTAGCTGCGATTATTGTGAGGTCAGTGACAGTCGTCAACACGATCGATGCACAAGAATGTGGTCAATGTTTGAAATCGCAATAGGAACAAGGACAAGCATTATAAGCAGGGCATCAGAAGGCTGAAGGTCGAAGTTGGATAAAGCTATGCTTTACAAAAGAAACAGAAATGTGATAAATGCAGGTATTTTATTGACTGTGGCACGAAGGCATTTGGAATAGCTTCTCTAACCATCGATTTAACTGATCACAAGAACCCTAACTTAGCTGGCTCCACCTAACTCCTTTACTGTCCAATTTATCACCTACATGGCAACCATATGGTGCAGTACCTTGAACCTGAGTTTGTCTGTTACTAAACCAAACGATGATGGTGACAGCCAGAGTAAGTACCGATGGGCTTCCCTTGACAACGTCTGCAGTTTTTCCGTCCTCCTCTTATGAAGTAAAGCTTCACGTTAGAACTGCAAAGTAACAACAACCAATCTAACTCACTGAGTGGAATTTTGAGGTGGATCCGCCTCTCCGGTTGTTCAAAGTGGTTCATTTTTACTGAGAGGAATCCAATGTGGCTAAAGATTGGTCCCAATATTGTATCATCTTTACGCATTTTTTGGCAGCACTTGTGATATTCGTGTACCTCCGGGTTACTTCGTTACTTGGTCCAGCGAAAAGACTTCTGCTGCACACACAGTGTTAATGCCAATAACCTGTAGCTGGTTCGAATCCAGCCGAAGCCCTGACTTTTAATAAATGGGTGTCATCTGAAGCCATAAATCTGCAAAACTACTTATTAGTAATACACTTTCTATGGTTAACAGTGGCGTTGGTGGATTCCAGCTTGAACTGTTCGAGAGATTCTGCTTGGGCAGTCGATCTCCTGAATCATATGAGACAGTGGACGGATGAATAACCGAGACCAAATACGAAATTCCCGAGCTTCTGGCGTGGGTTCGTAGCTCAGCTGGTACAGCATTGGCCGCGTTGAAGCATGGTGCTTCTGCCGCTGGTTAGAATCCAGCCGAAGCCCTGACTTTTCACAATTGGGTTTCATCCAAAACTATAAGTCTGCCAAACTACTTATTAATAACCCCATATATGGTGTGGTAAAGTGTTACCAACTGAACAGTACAAAACTTGTGGTTTTAATCATTTCGTCAGCAAGGACGCGATGTGATGGTGGTTGTTTATCCTGGCATTTGTATACTGTACAAAACTGATTGACTCCCAGATTTACTGCAGTGGTATGTCTAATGGAAGTAAACATTGGCTCCAGGTGTCGTTTATCTATCTTAAGAATTGCTAGAGTATTACGCTGCTGAACAATTTCCCTGGTAATTCTTTACTTACTAGGAAACTGACTAGCATATTGACCTAAATGTTGCTATTCTAACAAACTAAACGGAAAGTTGAATGTAAAATGGAAAGCAAATTTTCCGTAAAACATTTAGATTATGGTTTTTATAGAATGGTTTTCTAGATGCTGGTTTGCTTATTACATTATTTTGTAAGTAGTGTGGGCAAAACCAAACATCTAAATAATACCAGAAGAATACACAAATAAGGTGTAATGTAAATAACGAACACATAACTAGTGCGCTTATAGCAAAATGCAGAGATGTAATCTGTGGGGGGTCATTGTACAGCGTTCAGTGGAATCTTATAGATGTTGACGTAGTGATCATAATAATCATAATACAAGTAATTCCATACTGCATCGGCCGTCTCGCAGTATAAACCGGGTCGCCCTATCTGCTGTATGTAGCAGGGTGGATAGGTGAAAACATACTACTGCTGATCCCTCCCCCACTGTCCTATCAAATTTAGTTCTCAGACCCCTCCCAACCTCCATTTCTAATAGTTACTCTACAGGTCCCACAACAGATGTAGCTAACCGCGGTGACACTGAGCCGGTAAGTTCCGTCTCCTGCCATTCAACTTCAGACCTCCCTCGCCCCTTGCTTAGACCCAGAATACGAATTAATATAGGTGCCTTCAGCGTTCGCACCCTAAAACAGATATATCAACAGGTCGCTCTTGCACGAACGTTAGACTCACTGCATGTCGACGTCTGCTGTATCTCAGAGACTAGAATACAGGATGGTAGTCAACGTATAGAACTAACAGCACCCGCATTGTCTACCCGATACTGGTTATACATTTCGGGTCACACCATAGCCGCTGTTACAGGTCAGGCAGGAGTAGGTATAGTCCTCAGTACGACGGCTGCAGCCGCATCGATAGATTTGATCCCTGTTAACAATAGACTTTGTACCGTCCGCCTGGCAGGTTCATTTAAGACCATCTATAGATGCAAGACTTTCAGACATCTTTTCGTTGTGTCTGCTTACGCTCTGACTGAGTGTAATGACGTCGGCGTCAAAGACGCGTTTTACTCGGATCTGACAGCTCTCCTTCGGTCGACACGTGGCTCCGATATAGTCGTTCTGGCCGGAAATATGAATGCCCAGCTGGGACGTCTTGGTGAGGCCGAATCTCATTTAGGTGGCAGGTTTGGGATAGCGTCACATGTGTCAGATGGTGGTGGGCGATTGTTGCAGCTGTGCGCTGAGCATAACCTATTTTTAGCCAGCACTACTTGTAGGCATCATGGGTGTCATTGCTGTACTTGGCGCCCTCCTTCTCCGAATCAGGCCTGGTCTCAGATGAACCACATAGCTGTTAGTTATAAGTGGCGTGGTTCCATACAAGACTGTCGTTCTTATTGGAGCACATACCTGGATTCAGATCATGCGTTGGAAAGCTGTCGTTTTGTTCTTACATTTGCTGGACAACGACCCCACCAACAGCGACGACTGGCTGTTGAGAAATTGGCTGTACCATCGGTAGAGCATAAGTACCAAACCAGCTTAGAAAGCTGTCTTCGTGGTACTCACTTCGAAGATCATAATAACTGCCGGACTCAAATTCTACAGACCATTCAGAAAACAGGCACTGTAGCATGCAGCACAGTACATGGGCTAAACAAACATTGGATTTTAGAAAAATATCTGGAGTTGTTAGGAGCCAGACGAAAGATTCCTCCCGGTAGTTCACATAATAAGTCTAGAAGAGATATCC
>LUCH01002775.1:12826-27218 GCA_013368495.1 Paragonimus heterotremus | reverse complement strand
TGATTCAGGTCATCTTTCACGGAAACATTTTTAAAAAATCTGTCTACTGGACACCCAGGTGTATCGTCTTATTAGTCTGTTAGTAACAAACATTTCCCCCTTTTGTTTCCTAAACTTTTTTCTAGGTTGGATACAGTAGTGAGTTCGCGAAAGCTTGTAGCAGTCCAAGTCATCTGATAAGTCCTCACTAATGTATGAGGTTTAGCCAATGTCCTGAAACTCTCCTGGTGTAATGAGGCTGTCTACATCCATGTGATGACCCCCAAAACAGGTTACCTAGCTTGTCATCTTCAGGAATGACGTTACCACAGCTGGGAGATCCAAAGTGTACAAAACACTATACAACCGCAGAAGACCTGACCACATATACTGTACCTCTTTCCTAATAGCTCGTGTTTAGGACGTTTCAGATGTCATCAATTCGTTCGTTCTTTATATTTGTCACGTCTGGGAAGACACTTGTATGTGCGTCATTGAAGATATTGAAAATACCTTGATCATATGAAGTCAGTCCTGCCGTGATGTTCTCAAGTTTATTTCCCATCCCTCGATTAACAGCTAGCGCCAATAATAACTCGGGCGATATCTTGTTCAATACTGAATAGCCTGTCATTGGACTAAAATTACAACATCTCAGGGAGATAATGAGAACACAACTGTGATGCATAGGATATCCTTTTTATTGTACTTATAAAGTAGAACTAATCTTGTTTATCGGTATGATCACCTGCTCGAAACATTGAAATCTTTCACTTGTAAAACTGTCCCGTACTGGTGTACCTTTACTCACGCTACTGTATCAGATACAACAGTAAGTACACAATAAAGATTTTAGAATTGCCGTCAGATGGTACTGTCAATAGTTGAGTTCACGGCAAATGTGTGCAAAGGCTTTCAAAGAGTTCTGCGATTCTTCCTCTCCGTACTTGAAATATACCCCGTTACTGACAAGAAAGTATAAATATGCCTTCAGATGACGTCACTTGTCGGAAAGTTTGTGCTGGATCAGTCTGAATATCTCTTAACCACATAATTCCAAACAGTCTCTGCTGAATCCCTTCGTGTTGTATGTGAAAAGTATGCCTAGTGACGTTATCAGCAAAGACATTTTGCACGGGGTTCAAATTTTGCATGCCAAAAAAGCGGTGGGACAAAACTGCAAGTATTGCACCTACATTCGCCCAGTTAACTAATTCATCGCATGACAAGGTAGCGTGACTGTCAACAATTCTCTGGATATCTACCAGCATGCATTTTTCTATGTATATAAATTGGCGATAAACGATGTAACCTGAAATTTGGATAATATGATCAGAAACACTTATGTAAAAAAAGGGAACGTCCGTGTTACAAAAACGTAAACTAGAAAAAAACCAAACAATAAAATGTAAAACACTCTCAAATACCTTTTCTTTTACTCAGAAATTCTTCGACGGATTTCACTTGAACATCAGATAATTGACGCACACGTCCGCCAAACAGTGATACCTGATAAAGTGACAAAAAACAACAGTTGGATAATAGAGCAACCCAGCAACAAAACGTCTTTCAGTCGGGAGCGATTTTGTCGTTGTACTGTTGGGATCTCAAAAGACTACTGGTCTGAGAATCGGTTCACTGCGCAAACTCCCATACAGGTCATGTCAAAAATCAAATCACAAACGCGCACACTCATTGGCACGGCAGACGTGCATTCACATACACCGGGTGACAGTACGTTGTCATTCGCCTTGATGGAACTTCTGCCATAGCGCGTACGCACTAATCCGATAGTCTCTTCTTGTCAGTCGTCTTCCTGGCGTCCGGAGCTGACCCTTTTGTTCCCGAATTTCGCCTGTGGGTAACATACTACTTGTGAGTGGTATACTACTCACAACGAAACGGCCTGTCACACAACAGTACTAGTCAGACATCCAACATTTTATGTATCATTTTTTGATAAAAATCGGTGCACTAAATAGCATAAGTGTTCTTAAACTGTTGGAGTTATTAGTTCATGATGTCTACCGTGAACGCCACACCACTACCTTTCTAGGCAGTTCAAAGCCACCACAGTTATCTATGAAATTACCTTTATGGGTCAGGAACCCTTCAAAACATATTAAGAGGGTACGATGTAACTTAATACCAACATGGTACAGAGTTCGGTCTTGGGTTACTCAAGTACTTTTGGGGAGCTCCATTTTATCTAGGTTTGCTAACAAACTGGTATCATAATTGGTAGCAGGATCGCTGCAGCACAAAACTAAGAGCAAGCCTTATTAACTAATTTAGAATGTCTTTTTTAATTATTGATGAGTAGTAGGGGATTTTGATTTTCCTGCGGTTGAGCACCACCCACAACTGATCGCAGATGTCACATTTTTAAAGACTTTCCAATCGGCCCCTTCCGAAAAAAAAGCACTAGACTCGAGTTATTTCAACTTGGTGAAAAGTCCCAATCCAGAGGTCATCGACTGGAGTTAACAAGACAGCTACTGCGTCTCCTCTCGAAACGACCGGGTAACCTGATCATTACTCACAAGTGAAAGTAGTTGAGTGCTCACGTATGATAATTCGGTCGTGCTTAATGTGAAGTCAATGGCTCAGTGGTAAACGCGGTTACCTACTCATGAAAGCGTGGCCGAAGTCCTAAACCCGGCAGGGGCAAGGACATACAGTTTAGACGAACTCTAACTAGAGCGAAACTCGAGTCTAGTATTCTTTTCAATAGGGGTAGACTGAAAAGTCTACAGGATTGCTGCAGCTGCAAACAACTGTGATGTTCGATCTGTATTTTTACAGTTGACTGCTTCCTTTATGTTTCAGATCTGACAGAAAAGCTTTGGGAATTTTTCTGCTTTTTATACTCTCCGCTAACATGTATGCCTTGCAGCACCCTCTTTTCGGGATAAGGGCGTTTGTAGTGATAATGACATTAAGAGACCAGATTTGAAATGATTTGTACTTTTTATGGCTTTCAAACTACACCTAAGGCCTAGTGCTTTCGCGTGAATTATCGTATTAAACAAGAAACTCGGATGAGGAGCGCAACTAATCGATTTCTGAAAGAACACTTAAGATTTAAGCAAGCTAGTATGATCACTCCATCACGCATGCATAAAACAGCCTATCCAAAACAAAACCGGACAGTTGAGTCGTAGCCGCATACAGCGATAACTGTGTTTGTGAACCGTGTCGTACGTACCTGGCCGTTTGCCGGTCGCAACAAGAAATCTTCTAACACGTTGCAGTGAAGTGAATCTTGATTCTTGATTCTGATTCTATTCCATACGGTGCCGTACCACTTACATCAAGTAATCATCAGATACATTCTTGCTGTTTTGTGGGGATCCAGCAAAAAGACACACACATGGGACGCTTGAACAGAACAGTCATGCTACTCATGTGTCGTCACAAAGCGGATACAGAAAAGGCCCAGTCACTCGGGGTGTGACCGGAAATAAAATTACTTCAGTGCGTTATCTTCACAGGGCGCTAGTTCTCCGCGCAAGTATGTACGATTAGGTTGTTCACTATCCCAGCAATTCCCTACGTGCCATGCGTTACCGGTTTGCCAAAATTGATTGCAGGTTGCCATTTGGTAAATAGACCTAGTTGTGTGCTGAAATATGGGTGTACTACATGTGTGTTGAGAGTGGATTTTGTAGACGTCAATGGGTGAAACTATGTAGGGAATAAGTTACCTTATGTGGGTATGTTGGATTCACCTCGTCAAGCTGAATGAACGATGATGGCAACCTTGGCTACGCATAGCTTAGATTCCTTATCTGTATTTCTTGTTCGGTCTTAAAAAAGCAGAGCATTTTTTGATCCTATAACTAAAACACTGCACCGAAGTCTATCGGTAATTTGTTGTTTCAAACAAAAGCTCGGCCCATATATCTCAAAGTTTAAGCCAGACCGTCAGATAACAGAGATATCGAAAGTATTTTAGTGGTTTGAACGTCCTTTCAATTTTTCACAATTGCCCCTTATCAACTGTTATCTGCTGTATGTTATACTGTGATCATCATAAACTTGACTGTCTCCGATTGGGTTGATTTTCTCCTACGCAGACGCTTTCGTGATTGCCTCAGGCCTTTTTTGTTGTGACCGCAAAAGACGCTTAGTCTGCAAAGTTGTTTATTACACGAACTCCTGTACAGGTTGTGTTAAAACATAGCACCATGAACGCGTACACTCGTTTGCACGGCTGACGTGCATTCACACACATTGGTTAACAGTAGGTTGTCATTCGCCCTAGTGGCCCTTTCCCCATAGGATGTACATACTATTCCGATAGTCGCTTCTGGTCCATCGTCTTCCTGGCGTTGAGGCTTACCCTTTAGTTTCCGAAGATACGCACTATACCACTCACAAACACTTTCATATGCTCACTATTAAAGTTATTGATTTTCCAAATCAATTACACACGTCGATCTTCATTTCCAGACCACTCAAAGCAACAGGAAATGTGTATAAACAGCAGTAAATTCATCTGATCGTTATTGCTCTTTACATCAAACAAATCCGCACCATACTAATAACTTTTATCCGGCGATTCTGGCTGCTCTCGTGTTCTTTCGAATGACTCCATGAAAATCGATAAAAAAGTTGTTTAATGCCGGATCGAGAGTGCGTTGTTGGAAACGGGAACTTTTATAAGAGTGACGTAATTACGGGTGCTAAATGTCGACTTCAAAGAATTATACGAAACTACTTTCGGGATTGTTTTCGATATTTAAGTTGGTACTTTTTTAAATTTGAATCTCACTTAACTAAGTAACATTTGAAGTTTAGTTTGAATGCTAACATTTGTTTTTGAAAATTGAATTATGATCAAATGTGCGAACAGAAGTAGATATCTTTTTACAAATATGGTGCTTGGAAGAGAAAAAAATGTTTCCGATACGAAACGATTTCGAGGAATGTCTTTTTAAGTCAACTTGCTCTTAAAATCGGCATGTATTACTATCCCCGTAATCGAACACATGGACCTCGCCGAGCAGGCTAGGCAGTCGGCTACAGATTGGTATTTATTTAATATGTTCTTATTAATCATCTGCAATAAACTGATCGTACTTTAAAAACGTAAAGAGTATGCTCATTATGGAAATTCTGTAGTGAAGCAAGTTGTCGCTAACTTGGCGTTTTCATAACCTACAAGTAAGTATATTAAAACACAACGAATTGAAAATGGACAACTTTGGAATGTCTACGGAGCAAACTGGCTGTCTTACACATTCATGTAAAACCGGAAGTTATCTAATATTTAACAAACTTGTAGCTATCAGTTAGTATGAATAACCGAGGAGAAATGTAGAGTTTATCAGCACCCGACATGACTTCCTATCCCAAGGGGTAAAGCATATGGTGTGTAACGTTGGATGAATTCCGCCAACGGTTCCACTTCTGTTGAATAGCCAACATTCACAGCTGTCAAAATTGGACCTTTCGGAATAACTAAAACTGTCACACTACTTGATGCCGAACAGCAAGCCATTTAAACGTAATGAAGACATAATTGCAAACCGCCTTGGTGTTTATATATGCTGTGCATACTATACGACACATAACGCCATTCAGAACACTAGTGTGTGAAAGTACAAGTTATATTATGGGCAGGATTAGAAAGTCCTCCTAGTGTTAGACCCAAAAAGTTATCCTACTGTTTTATAATGTTTATCGATGCTTAACCATGAACCGATACTCCACGATCAGTTTCGTCCATGTTTTGCCCCACCTAGTAGAAACAGTCTGAATGGGGTTTGAACCGGCAACCATTTGCGCTACAAGTGGACAGTTTGAGCCGCTAGGCCACCGCGTCTGTAAACATTACTTTTGATAACTTTTTTTATATAACTGATGCGCAACTTGCTGACAGCCAGTTAGAGTGCATGGAAAGGTTGCCGGCCTGAACCCCAATTCAGATTACTTGTATCTGATGACGATGATGATGATGAACAAAGCTAGTAACGGAGTGTCATTTTTGAGCGGGGGTGAATCAGAAAACGTTGCTGTGACTAGTTAGAGTCTGTTCCGCTATAACCAGTGAAAAACGGTAATTGGAGACAGACCATACTCATCCAAAGTGTAAGCATCTGGATGCTGAATTTTTCAATATAACCGCAGCTATTTCTATTAGATAAGTCCCCCCACTTCTGCTTTTTTTGCTTCTTTCCAGGGCTTGCTCTTTTCATCATGATCGCACGTCATTCAAATAACAGTAAGGACCACTGGTATGATGCTATCTACAATGATAATGATAACAATGTTCACGATGAATTCTTCTATTCCCTCATGTTTCATGGGAAGTTCGCGGCGCTGAGCTCAAGTTACTGCGCATGCTACCAATAACTCACTAAGTTGTCTGCGGTCCTGTGAAATAAGTTTCCCTCGTCGTTTGCACCCAATGAGAATGAGATATATGGTAGCTGTCCTTATATACATAAAAACGGTTCAGTTCAGTTGGAATGTCGTCTAGTTATGTAACTTTCCCGTAAGTTCCTGGTTGTTTTACTCTTCTCAACTCAGTCCTCAAGCATTAACACCAAAAGGTGTTCACCGTATGGGGTGTTGACCAAAAGCTGTCCAAGCCTAGATAGGAACAAACTCAACAGCCGGACTTGAACCTTCGACTCTGTTATTCGTGATCCGCTGTGAGTGAGACATGCCTACATGCAAACACACACAGGTGTATATTCACATTTTCGGCCTTCAGATAACTGTGGTTGAAACTTATCATTAATTTATTCTTAATAGTAACAGTATTTCAGATTGCTGTCCGTAATGTAAACTTTAGCACACGATTATTGTATCATCTGTGAAAATAACATATCATAAGATCATATTGAGAGTACCATGAAAACGATGCAATCCAAAAATATGTCGGCCTTAGGTAGAGCAAAATGATGACAAAGAAGAGGGACACAAGTGATAAAATTCAATTCGACCCCTTTCATTCAGTTCACCAGTAACGATAGAAGACATACTTCGCGAAATGTTAACATTTCGTTTACTCTCTCGTTTACTCCCTTCCATTCAATCAACTGCGTACATTCAAGTCGCCAAAATCTGCAGAACCACAATCTTGTAATTTTCATTAGCTAACTTCGTTGATGGTCTAAAATTAACCAGAGCAAACAACCGGAACATTTACATCACCATCTTTCATAAAGTCACCAAATCAGAGCACAGTCGGCCCAACAAATGAATGAAGTAAGTTTTTTTGCCACAGTCGTAATTTTAACACTGGTCACGTTCTCATGAGGCAAACATGTTGACTATCGTGCCACTGATCTCATATTAAGCATTACTAAATTGTCAATTGGAGTTAACAGGTGATAAAAAACCTCTAATCAAGATGATCGAGTAGTTTATTCATTGCTCACAGGCAAAAGTAAATGAAGGTTCATATCTGACAGTTCGGATTTGCTTGATTTTATATATGTATTGGCTTGTTGGTTAACCTCCCCATTTTCATAAGTTAAGTACGCCAATCGTCTGTGGGAGCAGCGGAAAGTGCTCAGCATAGGAGACGGTTGATTTTCTTATCACGTAACTCAATCACAGAAATGTATGCGCCAATAGCCATTAATAAAATGCACTTATTGGAAATTTGTCACAGAAAATCTGCTTCCTAAATTCATAACAATATACCGACTGGTGCCACTTGATGCGTGGGACGGAACGCTGAATCCAATAACCAATGATGCTGAAACGATTTAAATCCAGCAGCTTGAACAGCTCCCCTTTGATAACAATATAGTAATACTGTTCTTGTGGTAGCATTATATATGCGCTACTTAGGTTACAGGGAGAAGCAACCTCATTTGCTAACAATGAGTTAACTTGGCAAAGATAGTCCTAGCTTCGAAAACACGAGCCGGCTCGTCCTCTTCTTTATCATCGCCTCTGCTGATGCGGCTTTTCTAATAGACGGAGTGGATGCCAACTTCCATAACTTTATTGTCTGAAAATAAATCTGCGTAAGCGCTGCACTTTGAAATGACAGGTTGAACCTACCAAACATCACTCAATTTACTCAGAATGACGCGAAGTATTCTCAAACTGCACTTGTGTTGCTTCAGGATTGTCAGATAGCAGCACATTGTGGTCTGTATTACCAGGTAGCATCAGTCAGTAATCCACCAAGCATGAGGTCTACACCGACATTATATATGTCGTTAGCAGTTCTTTATTTTATTTCACATAAAAATCTTTTAATGGGGCGAAATGGCCAGCCTTGACGATCTCTGCTCGTGAGACTAAATCAGTTGGGTCCTTCACAATAAAACCCAACCCAACAAAATATGAGAACAGAGAGCCTGACTTCTTCCTTACGCCCTTGAATTTAGACGAACACAAAATCACAAGCTAAGTGACTGAATCAAACACAATGGAATTTCGAATCAAATTGATTTCATCGATTGAAGAACAGTTGCTAACTCACATTATATTCATTATACGTTTGACCTTGAACCAAGGGCTGCATCTGGTACAAGGACAGCGAACCCACGTGACTGTACCTGAGACCACCCATTTTGTCCGGGCCGATAAACTGAATTAGCACGGGAGTTTGAAGTGTAAGCACCAGCTGCTCCTTAAAATGAACTTCGAAGAAAAGTAGCGCATAGACTCCGGTAATTAGTTCAGTCGTACGAAATTTTAAGCTCAAAGTTACATGATCGTATAACCCGTCCCCGTCATCGTCCACTTCTGAGACAGTCATTTGAGGAATAAGCAAACTATCGCCAAGCTGAGCGTTCAGGTTTGTGTAGGTACTCCAGCCACGTAGACCACTTGGGCTACGAAGTTCGAAGTAGCTCTGTCGTAGAAAGCGTATCTTTGGCTTTTCGAAGTAGATGAGGTCACGTTGCCAAAATCCTGTACCAAAGAAAATCAATGTTTATCAGGGTACCTGGAAAGTTTGCCCAGCACGTGGACAGTAAAAATACAATATGCAGACCATTTGTAGTTTCACCGAAACCACTCAAAATGTTTACATTTTAATGATCCGAAATTGAGCCAAACTGACATCGATGTGGATGATAATTATGAGCTCAATGTTAGCACGAACAAAGTGTGAAAAAACAGTGAGTCACATTAATCGGTTTCCCAAACTAACTCTTACAATCCGTCCTGGCTTTACAAGCATTTTCAGTGTCACTGTTATACTGCATCTATCGCATAAACTGTAGCAAGTTATACAGAGTAAGCGGGATGAAGTCGTACATCAAAACGGTATAACCTCACGCAACTAGTGGTTCACAGATAGTTGTTCACCAGTTTGAGTCCATAAATATTGATTATACATAATTTGGTAAATTCATTAAATTAGGAGTTAACCAATTATGAAAAATCTGAACGCCAGACGTTGACAAAGGCCGCAAGAAATCCACCACTCGAAACATGAAAGCGTGGGAGGTCAACGCTGCACATTTGGACTCGAATGTTTACCCGTCTAGTCAGTCCGTCTATTTCCACTCACGCCCAACCTTGAACTCCTTCGTCTATCTAGTTCAGTCTATATTGTCAATGCTGGATGAAAAATCAAGGGCCATCCGCATATGTTTTTTAGACTGCGACAATACTTTTGAAAGAGTCGTTAAGGAACCGCCACTTTGAGTTCTCAATGAGTATGGAATTCAAACCTCAACTATCCGACGTTCAAGTGGTCAATTTACGAAAAGAATCCAACTCATTCGATCAAATGCTTAGGCCACGTCACCACTCATAATTGACTCCGACATTCCACAGGGCACAACCTTCTCCCCTTTCGTAGTTTTTACTTCATGTTCCATCCATGCCAATAGAAAATCACATATTTGTAATCCAATATGCAGCTGGTGTGGTGTTGGACATTAAATGATTCAAATAAATTTTCTTCTCCCGTCCTGCCTGACAGTTTACTCGAGCTATCAGGGTCTCACAGTTAGTCTCCTAACACAAATGTGCCAACATTTTGCCTTCGCTCTTGAAAGTTAATCAATGTGGAAAACTTTCTAGTGTATGTTTCCCCCTTCATGTAAATAACGAGCCTTTACTCCGAATGCTTGTTTACAAAGGACTGGGGATCACTTTGAGTGATATAACGTGGTTACCTCATGTTTGTTGATATTTCCCTCAAAGTTGTGAGGCTTCCGTTTTGTGTCCGTTGCTTGACTTCTCTCTCTATGCCGCCAGTTGGTTAGTCGATTAATTAAGAATTATGCTTTTTTCATCTGGAAGTATTATTCATCAGTTTTCTCCGGTTTATCGTCAAGGAAGTTTGAACCTTTACCAAATCCTTAAAACATCCATCCTGGTGCAATAACATTCTCCATAAACAATTCGTCGATTTTATTCTCTCTCGCCTTTTGGAATGTACAAACCCTAGTAAAAATCCTAATGGACACAACCCGCCTTTTGTGTTCTGAAAACACTCTAAATATACCTGCACATCTACTAGATCCCCGTAGGAATATTTATCTTCACGTACTCGGTTTTACTGTATTTTCATTATTCCTCATTTAATTTGCCGTCTACGTAAATCCAACGTTCTCATTTTTAAACTGACTTCAAAACTGAATCACTGGACTTTTTCACAACCGATACAGACTGTGACCGATTTCTATAACTTGTTCTTGAGCCTTACGGTTACACTAATTATGTTGTGATTTAGGCACTCTTATTTTAATGTTTTCCATTTGCTGAAGGTGTGCCTATGTGAAACAGAAGCTGGAAATTTACCTCACTTGAATTAGCATTCATTCATGATTGATCGACTGCACCGTTCGCCGTACACCCTATCTTATTTCATATCACTCGGCAATTTATCATCTGGCCAAATAACTGTTACCGTTTTGGAGGAGTCTTTCGGAATGCAGATATTTTAAACTTCTTCTTCGATACTGTACTATTTATTGGGAAGTCCTTGTGGTTTTCGATTAAGTTGCATAGATTTTGTCGTACGCTTAGTGTAGTGTAATAGATTTCCTTACGGAATACAGAAATCGTTTCGGAAAATGTTCGATAAAGTGAAGTTACTTTCTTAAACAATTACATGTAATGAACTTTGAAATCTGGGGCCCAGCACGCACGCAACGCATTATCTCAGAAACTTCCCCCGCGATTTTCTAACCCAACTCAGACATATTGGTTTTGTCAAACTTATCTGTGTTAAAGACCTCGGAAACGTTTAAACCAATCTGAGAAAGACCAAGTTGAGCAGTGTTCAACATAACATTTATAAGGCCATTTCTTACTTAATTAGTTGACATCATTATGAATCCGGATCTACATTCACACTGTCGACCAACCACATAATAAGACTGCACAGTCTAAGACAAGCCTTAACAGCAAAGACCTCAAAAGGTTGATTAGCTTCTTATTTCTAGGAGACGACTTCATCAAAACAGTCCAATCAGGTCATCGGTGACGACTAACGAAATATTTCAAAAACTGGTGTGCAGGTTGAACTAACCACGAGGAGGGTGAAGGTGCGTGTGGGTATCGTGCTAGCCCGATGAACCGATCAGAGTGCAACGGCTATGGGATTAGCCCTACTTGGCCACTTAATCGCGAAGTGGCCTAAGCAACCGGACATTGGTTCAGGTTATAAGTGCCCATATTTGGCAACCATGTCATGCTATGTATTTACATGCATTCCATTTATTTATCCAACTTGAAGTAGGCATTACAGCGTGTTTCTTCGCAGTAGTGTTCTTCCTGAATCCGCACTAGCAGACCGGGTGAAGCGGCATAGCAGGGATTCAGGTATAGCATTCAAGTCGGATTAGAACCTTTTGCAGAGCAAAGGCATATTACACCACTTACACGTAGTTTATAGAACACTTAAAAAATATGATTAAGAGGACGGTGAAAAGTTGTAATATATGTGTATCAAGCGAACTGTCAGTGCTTCATCTACTTCTACAGCCACCTCCCGGAGTTCCAAGGAATGTGCACAGACTTGAGCAAAAAAGCGGGCTTTGTTAAGGAATAATTCAGCAGTGATTATTTTCATTTTAACTGACGTATCCACTGAGAAGCAGAGACGATTAAGCATTCTTTGATTTAGTAAAAACTTTAATTTGTGCGTCAATGGAAAGCTATTACTTACACTTGGCCGAACAGGCTACGACTCCGTTGACGGTTACACTATATTCATGTAAATTTAGTTTTTTAGAACCGGTTCCCACTTTAAAAACAAAACCGTCCATGTTATTTTATGTGCCTATAATGAAAACGGTTTTGTTGGACTGAGGACCCTTTACCATTTCTAGTGTGAGACAAGAAAAACCATATTGGTAGGATTTAACCTAGTGAAATAGGCGGAGATGTATTAATGTAATAGAAACGTACGTTGCTAGCTGTCGCCATGACTTGTAAAACGGTCTCCGAAAAAATGCTTCATACGCCGGTTCTGAAGGGTCGCTTTCTGTCGGTGATTATTAAACTGTTACTATATTGTACAAGGTCCAATACACTATCATCAAACACGAGATGGTCGACCAAAGACATACTTTAGAAATATGAATACATAGACCGCTACAACCTAGTTTAATTTGAACATCAACACGGAGAGGGAACCTTCTTTCTGTCACCCTCCTCCCGCAGGTATGCTACGACTACACCAAAAAACTGTATCATTGTAACGAATACAGATAGTCTCTTCGACTCTTGCCAGTTATTTGACAGCCTACCACCGAATCTGTCCGTAGATCGCAGGATGCCAGCTCATGTAGACATGACTAGCGTTGCTTTTGGGTAGCCTGATAGAGGCATTTAGCAGATTAGGATTAGACTTTTTGTTTATAGAACAATGCGGAATGGAACACGTGCGTAAAATGACCGAGAAGTACAACTCAGACGGTTAAAAGCAAGTAAGTGAAACCCCAACAAACAAAAGCTACGACCTGAGGTTATTATTTAAGTAAGTCGTTCGCGACATAATACAGATTGAGCGGGCGTTCAAAAGTTCAATAGTCGATAACCACGCAACCGAGAATTCAGGCAGGCGGTGCTCAAAAAACCATGAGTTATAAGTCGTAGTGAAGTTACCTTGCGTTTGATCATCCCTAATAGGTAGATCATCAACGTACCCAGAAGTAATCTATCAGAAAGGACGAGTGAACTGGGCGCTGGTAATCTGACTCAGTTGTGTCCATTTTTTATTCATATTAAAGAACGGTAAATATTTGTAAACCACTCGCTCTTTTTTTCGAAAATTAGGATTATGTTAGCCTTGTGTCTTTTATTTTCCTCACCCTTGTTAGTGCATGTGAGCATTTTTCGTTGGTTTCCCATGGAAAACTCAAATTTGTCTGCACTCGTTATAAGTTAACGTTTGCCGATGTACTTATGCTCCTTTAACCTTGTACTAGCAGTAGATATTCTGTTGCTAGCTTAAACTTTACAACAAAAGGGTTTCTATACGTTTTGGTTTCGAGACCTATTGGTTTCGTTTCCGCACTAGCTTATCAACTGGTTAACCAGCCATTAGCCAGCTGCGCTACAATCGTTTCATTCACATCAAACCTCTGCTTTGTTTCTTCGGGTTTACACTGGATACGGGTTGTGTGAGCTTAAAGATAAGCAACGCATCATAAACCACTTTTGATTACGTCTGTGTGCAAGATGTCTTTGACTTCAGCCACCATGGCAGACTAACTGCTGTAATCCACGTGTTTCAACGTTTATCGTTTCGGATTTGATGACTTAGCACTGTAAAGAATAAACAACGCTGTTGATTTGTTGTCGGCACACTCATCACACACACATTGATTGTTTGGATGTTTACCGTATCAGATAACAAATAGACAAGGTGAGACTTTTATATTCCCCAACTATCCATTCAGTACTATGTCTGGGCAAATGATGAATGCACAGATATCAGCAGTGTAGCTTGTGATGCTGTTGTATTCATGACCAACTCCACAACGCAGTTATCACATTAACGTTCGAAGAAACACAGCATTAAACCAGACATAGTCAGTTCATTTTACGTTGACTTTGAAGCTAAGCAGCTTCCCTAGATTACTGTTACATTTTTTAGTCAACACTTACAGAAAACTACCGTCACAAGAAACAACAAATATTCTGATTATGCCTCGATCGAAGCTCAGCACAGTAGCTGGAGAAAGGGGTTTTGTGGGGTTCAAGTCTTTGATGGTGTTGAACATGCCACGAACATTGGGAGAAGGAAGGCTAGCATACAGTTCCGACAGATTTTAACCAACAGTCGGCAATCATTTTGCGCGCAGCTTCTAACTATTACATTTGAGCTCATTTGAATTTTAGTCAGTCTTAGTAATGTCCCGCAAAACGTTTCAGAGCTACAGTATCAAAGTTAAATCGTCTACACATCTGAACCCATGATAACCGTATTGTTAATCAAGCCGAAGCTAAGCATCTGAAACGTATAATG
>LUCH01002774.1:27394-68584 GCA_013368495.1 Paragonimus heterotremus | reverse complement strand
CTTCTCAGTAAACTCGGATTATAGTTGTTTCCTAAAACCGAAACAACTGGTAAACTTTGGCGCCTTCACTGTCCGCACTTTCCGACAAGTTGGCGAGCAAGCTGCTCTGCCAAGTACTGTCTCAAGTCCGGAGCTTGATGTACACTATGTATTGGAGATGCGATTCTACGAATCATGCATCGTTATCCGCTTGAGGTCACTCGTAGATAACTATCGATCCAATGTCTTTGGGTCTTTGCTGACGCCACAGCTGTATCTCGTGGTCAAGCTGAAATGGGACTTGCACTGAGTTCCAGACGAGAACAATGTTTGCTCGATTGGATCCCAGTGAACAGTCGTTTGTGCGCTGTCAGACTCACTACATCGGTTAAAGTCTCTGGGCGTTAATCATAAAGGTGCTGCATATTCATTATATCGACGTACGCTCCAACGGACAGCTGTTCGGATGCTACCAAAGTTGCGTTCTACGACGCCCTCGTTGACTTTCTGAAGCAGACTATACATTGATGCCATCATATAAACCGGCAATTTTCATGTTTGACTTAGTGGTCTTTCTCTAGAAGAGAAGCGGCTGGGGCGTATGTTTGGTGTCCAGGCACAACGTATTGACAGTGGTGAGAGACTGTTGCAGCTGTGCACCTCTCACGATCTCCATATTTTTAGCATCGCATTTTGACACTGTGTTAAATGGAAACCTTCGTGTACTTCTCAGCCATGGACACAATTTGATCACCTAGCCATCAGTTGCAGGTGGCGCCATTTTGTTACAGACTGTCGTGCTTTTTGGGGCAACCACCTGGACTCGGACCATGCTGTTGTACGTGCCGGTTTTATTTGTCCTTTTCCCAGAGGTCAGACACTTGTAAATGTAAAATACGTAACTGGCATCCCAATGAGGAAAGTGTGAGGGTTGCATCCCGGGAAGCATTGATGAACAAATTACCCAGTTCGAATCAAGTAAGAGATTCTAATGAACCTTGGGAACCAATCACAACTATGGACGCTTGTTGTATGCAGGTGTGTTCCGAAGGCACTGTGAATTTGCAACAGAACTGGATTTTTGTCACGTCGATAAACTTCATGAACAAGCGTCCTTCGACTTCTCCTGACTCTCAGTACGACGACGACCGTCGTGGATCTAAATGCGTGCTGATCACAAGCTTGCGCAAAAAGACCGTGAGCATTACTTCGTCGAACAGTCGAACGATATGGAAAGAGCCCTCTATCGCGGGATAGCAGAAAGCTACTTTTCATGATTCATGATTGCACTGGCCGTCGAGTCGGTATGCGACCATATGTGCAAAAGATGGTTCACTTATCGGCAGTCAACCGTACATGCTTGACAGGTGGGCTGTACATTTTGAGGAACAGGTCAACTCTCCTTAACCAGGTCATGTAGACTACGGGACCCGAATGTCAAGTTACTACGTTCCAGGCGGCCCTCCGTTAAGAGCAGAAGTGACTCTGGGGCTTAAGTTACTGGAATGTAACAAGACTTCTGGAACAGATCTCTCCCTTTCAGTTTTCAAAGATGGTGGGGGAGAGGTTGATGTCAGAATTGACAAAACTCCTCCGGGAGCTTTGGGGAACTAAAGAGATACCTCGTGATTAATACCTATCAACAGTACTTCGAAAAGGGGTCTGAAGCCTACGTGACATCCATAGGTGCACTAGTCTAGTGTCTGTTGTGCCCAACTTGCTCATTCGCCTCATGTTATGTCGGCTCGTTTAGTCCATAAGTAATCAGATACGTGAGGAACAGACAGAATCCTGATCCGGTTGTGGATGCGTTGATCACCTTGCAACGTATGTTGGAATATCGGTACTCTTATAAACAGCCCACGGTTGAGGACTTTTCAGACCTTAAATCCGCTTTTGATTTGGTTTTTCATAACGTTCTCTGAAACTGCTTTATTCGCAAGGGGGAACCAGGGAAATACTTGAATCTTCCAAGATCACTTGTATGCTCATCTTGCAAACTGGGTGAGAGTTTATGGACAATTGTCTCGGGAGTACATCACTTCTAGTGGTGTTCGTCAGGGGTGTCCGATTTCTCCATTCCTGTTCAGTTTTGTCATGGACAATATTCTGGAACTTGCTCTGAATGAATCCAGTGAACTTGGTGTTGAATTCCTCCCCGGCGCTGATTTTATCGACAGAGTATACTTAGCTCCTCCGCCGACAACACGTTGACCCTGCTAGACAAGGCGAGTGAATGGGCTGGTTTGTATGGGATGCGCCTGGTACCTTTAAAGTGCAAACTGCTTTGCTAAAATTGGGTTATCCTCACTCCTAATTTTTTATTGCAGACAATCCGTTGAGGGCAACGGGCAGTTTCACGTATCTGAGTGACGTTATCTCCTCTGTTTGTCATATTTTCAATGAGATTTCAACGAAACTAGCAGTCACACGTTACCTAGCCTATCATCGGCGCCTTCAACGCCGGAAGCCCGTTCATTTGTCACGAACAAGGAGGGTAAATTATGATTGTGTCCGTTCTGTTTTGTTCTGTGGTTCGGAAGCGTGGCCTGTTCACAACAGATGTCAAGAGACTATGCATTTGGTCATCGTTGTCTCCGTCAATTAGCCCACATCGTATTACAGAAATATCTCATCTAGCTGGCATTTCATCTACTCGTTGCTTGTCAAGTGTTGTGGATTTTTTTGCTGATGGTAACGACCCTTAGTATTGTTTTCATTACAGATTTGGACTTTTCGTTATGTTGTATGCTTCCTTCCAAATACATCCATCTTTCCAATGCTGTCACGGAAACCAACGTTGTTTGTTCATAAGCGTCTTTCAAATGTCAATTTCGAATGTTGTCATTGTGATTGATTAACATTATTACGCCGTTGTGATACGTAGTTTGTTGCCGAGGTTTTATACTCTAGTGCTTGCGTTTGCTGCTGTGAAGCATGTAAACTTCTACAGTCGTGTTTTCTGGTAAGGATTTGGTATATCTTGACGTGTGTGGCACTCCTACCTGACTGTCCGTCCTTGCTGTCGTTCAAATGAAGGCAGTGATGGTGCATTGTAAATTTGTCTCACTTATCACAATTAATCTATGTGTATCCTGTGTGTGAGAAAAACACGAACACGTTTGTGTGAATGCACTGCTATCGTCCAAAAGGTACATCTCTATGTATTTGTCGAAAATCTGTAATCTTCATCACTGTCCTTGACGTTTTTCGACCAAGAGCATAGGTGAGCTATACATACCGGTTTGATTGCTCAGGACGTCCACCCTGATGGACCAAATGGGTCGCCCGAATGCTCATTGCTTGGAAAAACTACACGGTTTGCATCTTATCAGTAGCAAATTCATGTAACTACCTGTCAGCTGCTAGTTTCTCATGCCCTGCCTAGACAGACAGTCATGTTCAAGGTTGTGTCAGCACTCCTAACTTTTACTCTGCACGTGCCAGCCTACTGTGTTGTAGGTACTCCAGTTTGTCGACGACCGTTTATGTTAGCCTTAAGGCATGTACATTGTACATGTACAGCAACGTATATGGTCACTCCATCTTTTGGCAATATCATGATGACGACAACTGCCAGTTTCCGCAAGAAACCTGCGGGGTAGTTTTGAGACCTATTCACTTTCGTCCATAATAACTGAGATGGTGATTGAAACTAAAAGACTCACATCAGTGCTATCGACTATGCTTCTCTATTACTTCCAGCGGCGTGCTCATCCAAATGTGTTCGTTGTTCAAAGGACTGCAGTCGGAATAACTGTAACATGCTGCTAAGACCAGTCTTGATGCCAAACTCAGATCCTGTACGTTATCATTTCCGATCTATTGTACAAACGAGGCACGAGATGATGAGCGGTATAATTGGAATTTATAAGGTGTGTCCGAACTACTGATGCCTTGGAAATGACACGGTCACACTGACCGTTCGATAGCGTCTGCCTACCTCTAAGGCATATCGGCGT
Organism: Paragonimus heterotremus; assembly: GCA_013368495.1. Classification (NCBI taxonomy): domain Eukaryota; kingdom Metazoa; phylum Platyhelminthes; class Trematoda; order Plagiorchiida; family Troglotrematidae; genus Paragonimus; species Paragonimus heterotremus. The sequence continues at coordinate 64,643 of LUCH01002774.1, read as the reverse complement.
AATATTGTGTTCCCATCACTGATTGCCGTTACTTACGGAAAATCGCCAGTCGACAGAAGGCTCCTTGAATGTCTTCTCTGGATGTCTGTACCGTAACACGTTAACCGATTATGTTGTGGTCAAATCAGATTGATTCAGGCTAACCGATTAAGTTGTGTATGTGTTCATGTATTATCTCATATAGATGGTGGTATCAACTATTGTGGCGTGTGCACTCTAAAAGCGGTGCTTCCACTACTTTATCTTGATAGCTCGAAGTCTGCGCCTCCCGATCGCAATCTTCATGATGACACTATCAAAACGCCTTGCGATGGGTCGGACCCGTTTCAAATTCGAGTGAGCTGAATTTGATAAACTTATTCCGAGTGTTCTGATTGGTTAACATCGTTATACAACACGGTCATCTGTCGATCAGCTTGTTGCTATTGATGACCGTCTGTTTATTCCATCTAATAGATGACAGTTATTACTTTCAGCTTAACAAGCTTGATGTGCGAACTTGTACATGACGGTGGACCATCAAATTTTGCTGCAGCGTTCTATACAAAACAAGGTCATATCAAACAGTAAATCACGATTTTACCTTGCGAGGAATAGGATCCATTAAGCAGGAAATTTCTTACCCGTTTGTTTGTATTTGGATATACGGTTGGCTGATTATCATCAGTTTTGATGGCTGTTGGTCTGTAATCCGTAGCCAAGTTACCAAAAATTATCTACTTGTATAAGTGATAGCTGTAAATAATGGGGGGAAGTGCAACGCTTTATATAAGTAAGTTGTGATTTTGTATGGTTTGGTGCGAGTCGTATCCCCTTGTGTGTATACGTTTGTCTGTCCACATTGCTGCCCCCTTCTCAAGGTATTCCGCATCGACAGGTCCACTGATCCCGTTCTACTCACGTTTCCCCGTTCTGCGGTCTACGCTGATCTGCTGACTGCCGTACAACAATATGTCCTATCTAATCGTTCTCCAGACGTAGGCGCGAATTCCCGGTCCATAGATAATGCCCGCATGGAGCAGCATTTGTCCTCACTGCATGTGACTGATGAGTGCGTACAGCTGATTGTGAACACGTGGCCGAGGCAAACATTACCTCACTGTTCGTCGTTGTCTCCGTCGTCGATGGCGCAGTCGGACCTGTGTTTGACGTGGCCTTTGACCGACTTAGGCTTGTCTGACGGGATCAGTTTACATGTGCGCCATTGTGGTAAGTGGTACTCGAATTACGTGAGATCTGTCTGTCTGCTGTCCAGTTTTGTCTATGTTAGAACTCCGCATATTTCTTTTTATGGATGCCGTTCTTGTGCGACTTCTTAGATAATAGCTCGAGTTTTTGACCTCAATTGTTGGTCGTTCGTGTGTTGGAATATCTCTTTTTTCTGTCTAAAACCGTCCCATTCCTGGAGAAAACGATTTTGACCAGTCAGGATGAGCAGAAATTCCTAGGACAATTAAGAGATAATCGTCGTTATTTCTCTTATCTGGTCGACTTTTATTCTGCTATGCTCCATTCGTGGTTTAGTGACAAATACCACTGTTTTAGTAATTGTCCTTCAGTCTTCTGATTCGAGAATGTCACCATGCACTATACAAGCGCCCAATGTTTTTCTCCCTGTCGCGTACGTTTTGGAGCTGAACAAAGTGGCTTTTTACATTCGTCTTTTGGTTGGACATAGATGCAGTTTACGAAGACAGTTCTGCTAATCTCGAGACCGTTTTTCTTATAACAAGAAGGAAAATTCGATTTCTGTCTAACGAATTACTATTCTGTGGACGATCCTTCATAACTTTCCGGGGTTTACAACCGTTTGCTATTCACATTTCTGAGTGGTTCATTCCATAGATTTTATTGATGTCGATCAGCCTCTCACGAATACACATGACTCACCAAGGGTTTGTCTCTTGCATGTGACTATCTAACGTCACTTATCCAAGGTTTTCCATGCCTAGTATGTGTTGTAATCCAACTATGTCAGTTGTTTTGTGTAACCAAATGCTATGCCTGTCTACGAACAAACTTATCTGTTACGACAACACGGGTGCTTATGCAGCTTAGTGACCTCGATTTCATCAAACACAGTATGAATGCGATTGTTTAATTGCCAGGTACGAGCACCTGGGTTTTATTGGGGGTCAGAAAATAAGTCTCTGCTTTATTGCCAAACTTCTTGGTTGTTTCGTGTAAATGGTTCGCTTCGGGAGTGATTATGTAGTGGCATAATCTTCTCATTTCTAACGAAAACAGCCCTTACTCGATTTCCTATCAATTGGGGTTGTAGAATTTGCTAGAATTCACGGGTATGCACATTCTATTAGGGCAGCTGCAAACCTTTTACCTCGGACAACACAAGATGTAATGTTGAAGGTTTACTCAAATCAAACTGGTTCCCTTACACAACAAATTAATACTTAACAAAACTGTACAACTTACAGTCAAGTGGAGTCTGTGCACAGAAATTAAGCGTTATCAATTGGCACCTCACAAACCAGTAGCGTAAAAGATTAAATTGGGCGATGTGAAAGCAAACAACTTGGAATTCCTCATGTCATAAGATGTTGTATAGAACACAACTAACAGTCCATACGTTCAGGAGAGCATTATGGTGGATAGTGTATTGACATCCCATCTGTCGATCAGGGATTCAGTTCCCTTGACCACTATCTTGTCATGACATTACTCGTAAAAGTTACAGGAGCCAAAGTTTCTCCTTGATTCCACCCTGAATCAACAGAGGTTTAACCGCCACCGTGTCCAATTGTGTTTGCTAAGGTTAAATTAGGCTTTCAATTTTAACAACGCAAGGTGTTTGCTGCCGTACGGTAGACTAGTGGCTTGAGTCAAGAATGCGGATAGCGCAAAGATTGTTTATTCAGAAAATCAACACATGGAAGTATACGCTTCACCACGACAACAGACAAATATAGTCATTTGTATATAACACTAGTGAAAGCCTGACTGGTTGTGAACGAGTGAGTCAATCAAAATGTAGCAAAACATTTGACTGCCACAAAATCCTATTAACCGGGATGACATTCTCCAGGTTGAGCATCATTTCTTTTGGATGGACAAAGGTAATCAGAAACGTGACAAATAAGACGTCAATCAGCCTTTTCACAGTTAGTCAATAATCTACCGAGAGCAGGAGGAATAATCTGAAATTTTAATTTCGAAGCACGTTCGTTCCATTTTAATTCGGAAGGTGGAATGGATATCAAGTGCCTCCCACTGAGAACAACCTGCAAATAAATATTGAAACCACCTACCAATTCGGCTCAAGCGTCGCTCTTTTTGCTCTCGTACTTCCGTTGAGTGTTGATCAGGCGCTCATCTTGTTCTGCTGGAGCACTTGGACGTCCTGTTCTAATTAATTTTCTCACTTAAAACAGTGCTCATCAAATGTCAATGTCTTTTTTTTTATCAGTGTAGGGTCAGAGGTTCCTGCCGTGAACCCAAACACATTTGCCCAAGTGAAAAACCTTCTTCTTTCTCGGCTATGTCGGATCGCCTCGTCGTGATGTCTTGAGGAGTATAAAAATGCCAGCTCCCTTTTTGGCTCGCACTGTTACTTCTGACGCGGGTCCTACTTGGTGTTCGATACAGCCATGACAACTAGCCAAAACGTGTTACTCACGTGACTTTTCTGACAAGCCTTGTCTTGCTTCCATTAAAATGGTTTATGGTTTACAGAAGCCGCAAGCGTGCAGCACAGGCCAGCTGTGCTTACAATTTTTTCGCCACACTTTTTGACATATTGAAGTTTATAACTAAGCTAATAGACGCATGACGAAATGTTCTAGCTATTCTAACGACTTTAGGCAGTAGTGTACTAAATTCACTGGTTTGAATCGTATATTAAAGGAATAGGTTGTGAAAAAATGACCGTCTCTGTAATTTCGCTGCGAGGTTTTGAGGTTTATATCGAAGTATCTGAATACCCAGACATTCTGGTCAAGTGGATATAATATCTTTTCAAGTGTATATCTTTATATCTGGTTTCAGCCAGATGTCCGTTCCAAAGCAATGGCGAATTGGTAGAAAATTTGCAAGAAAATCCATCTGATGATCCAGTTCAAAGTGGTGATCTCCCCATGGATCATGCAAACACCACGGACCCCCGTTTTCCTCCGGGGGGAGAACAACTAGTTCCGCAACCACCCGGTGGTATCATTCCGAGGAGTCGGTTGACTATTCAAGAAAACATTCGTAAGCGTTTCTTTGATCTTTAAATTTAGACTATGGTTAATTGCTTCAAATCATAAAATAGCGCCTTCCATCTTCGCTTCTCATCGTTCTTTTGCTTGTCGATCTTTTTCAATTAACAGAACTCAAGCTCAAACTAACTCTTTATTTGGATGCCGCAGCGCGAGACCCAGTAGTTCTCCACGTCTAGGTTAGCAGTAATGTTTGTTTGTGCGTAACAGTAGTGTTTACTCCAACTGGGCTGTGTATTTGAGGTAGACGGGACCTTAAGTTTGCTTTTTGACGTCAATGTTTTTGTGCACCTTTATTTTGCGGACACCAGTATACAAAAGACTAAACTGACTCGCAAATGTATTGCTGCAGTAAAACGTTTAAAATTATTAGTAATTTTGGTGGTAAACATTCCTCTCGTTGGGTTCTCAATGGTTGGTTCTTTTGCGCAATGAGTTGGGTCTGAACGCTTCAGCCACTTCTCTCCTGTAGTTAGTAATCGTTTTCGTCACGTCACTGGCGGATCCTCACATTTATTACCCATCTCGATGATAACCTGGTTGACTGCTCTTTTGATGTAATACTACCAGTAAGTTTTATTTTACTAAGATAAAACACCCGCACACTGTAAAATCAAGCGATCTAGATGGTCTAGTAGGTTCTACACTCGAGGATTCCAGCGCCGTTTTCCTCTAGGTCGTCCTTGTCTAGCTTTAAGTGGCCTCTTAGTATATATACCCGATGTGCTACTTCGCATGTTGTGTAGCAAGGAACGCCTGGGAATATCAACGCTGGAAACTTACCTTTTCCACTAAACTGGATAGAGCTTTAGGACAACAAAATTCATGTTTCAAGTAAAATCAGTGCGAAGGTATCCATCTGTTGCAGTATTTTTGACAGTTAATACTATTTTGGTTCATAAGGTTGGTATTGCTATCCCATCAACTGTCCCCGTTCTAATCTTGTGTTTTTGTTACGTTATCGTCCTTTTACATGAATAAAACCTCCTTGAAATCACTTTAAAGTTTGTTCTAACCTTCATGTATATCACATCGGACATCTGATAACCGGTTTATTCGTCTTTCAGGTCGTGCCGTGTCTCGTCTTGAATCAGAATTTGAACGTAGCACGAAGAAAACTGATACTGAGCTTCCACAGTCATCGTGGTTTACACCTACGAGGTTGACCGTCTTGTGTCTTCGTCGCGTATTCGAATTAATTACGCGATACCTTGATGCTGTCACTTCTAGTCGAATCGGTCGGAATTTGCCAGCAACAATGGATGCTTTAAACTGTTGGGTTATTAACACATTAAGCAGTGTGTCCTGGCCGGAAGTTTTGGGTCAACAGTTAATCTGCGAGTTGATTCAGCAATGTCGATTTGATGTTCAATCTGCTACCATTTTGAGCAAGTGAGTGGTTTTTGCATGCCTCTCTGATTCATATAATGTATGCTATTGAAACTTGCAGCAGTAACAAAAGTTTATTGATAATTGTCATCACTGTTGACAACAGTACATCGGTAGTTATTATTGATGCTGCCTAAACACGACACAGCTATGGAACACAAAGCAGTTTAAAGCCGAGAAAAGTGTGTAGTATTGAGGTTTATTTTATACCAGACCCTACAGCTAAGCTCAAACTTTCAACAACACGGTGACCCCATCCAGTCGGGAGACAACTGAATTGTGAGCAGGAATAAAACAGCTTTCATTGCCCTCAGTTATTTCATTATTTGTCAGATTAACCGGTCAGAAACAACGTTTGGCTCACAGTTTCATTATACGGTATATATATATATATATATATGTATAGTCGTAAGCAGGTAGCAATTGTTTTGATTGTTGTGATACAGTTCGGCTGTTTCGGCCTCGGTTGGTCGATCGAAACTGTCTAGACAGCCTTGAAGAATTCATTCGTATTAATTTTGTGGTTTGTTACAAACTGAGCCCCACCCACATTTGTTTGCATCTTTCACGTTAAGATAGCCTTTCGGCTGGGCGCTGGCCAGTGTTCTGCTTGTAACGAACAGAATCTCTAAACTTCAGTCAATAATTTGAGACTAGCGTCTGCCGAATGGACAACAATCTTGCTTATTAACAACTTTCTTACACTAGTTTTTGTCAAGCAGGATGATGCTCCCCGATTTTTTGAACAATTGCATTGTCGTATGCCTAACATATCACCTTACACCGGCGGGTAAATGAGTACACGAGCACGCCTTGCGAGTGGACGAATAATTCGTCCTTCGGATGGAAAGGCGTAATTAGGCTGACAATAAACCGTATGCGAAGTGTGGCCGTTAGAAAGGTCCTACGGAATGCATCGTAAAGGCGGCAACTGAATAGCTGTACGATTGACCCACCTGTATATTTGAGACTAATGAAAATGACTTTCTACCCCACTGTCGCTTTTCACTACATCACCGCTTTAGTCCATCTAAATGGTCGTCTCCTCCTAAGTATGTTAGACAAAAATCGCAGTTCGCATTCAATGCTATCATTTGAGCGCATTTTTTCTTACCCTCTCACTAAGACAGCAAATCCGACCGCGTTTTTGTTTGAATGGCATGACTTGTGTTGCCTGACTCTCAGACCTTGTGATTAAATTTTCCAAGAAATTGCGAACCTTCGTTCAATTCGGTCTCTGATGTAAATTGAATGGAGATGTTTTACCATGAAAACACCGGTAATTATCGGACCCAATGAATACTTCATAGCTGTATCACCTGTTTGTTGTAGAAAATCCTCATTGGACTCGGATTCGTTGCTAACCGTATAGCATACTAGTAACTCTTTCGGATCTGCCAATTTCCCACCTTTCAGTATTCGTCAACGTTGGTGATGGTTCCAGCAAAAGGAACGTTTGCAAATAACAAATTTACACTAAATGGAAATGTATTTTCCCGACATTTGCCTCTTTTACAATTTCGGCCACTAGAACGTGCGTGATATAGTGACCTGTATGCAGCAGGTTTGGTCTGGTTAAACTATTTTTGGTAGTTCAATGCAGGCGTGGGGTCAGTGAACCTGTATGTTTTAGATGACTATACGGTTATCTTGGTCTTCTGTCGACCATTCACATTTGTCACAAGTCGTTTGTAGTCCAACAATTTGTAAACTATAGCTAACATTACCCGATCATTGAGAGAATCCGTGAATAATATTTCAACCTGTTAAAGGGATTTCAAAGGCACACGTTCGTCGTTTCGTTTTCTTTAGGCAATGTTGTTATAAGCTCTATCTCATTTGCATCCGCCCACAGCCCCCCTATTCACACGAACACTTTAGTCGGCCGCTTTCAAAGAGAATCGTCGTATCCGAGTTTCAGTCTTGTTAGAACCCATTAGTAGTGTATATCCTTTCCTCCGCACTGATGGTTGAACTCCACTTCATATGCTTCTGTTGACCACTGTAAAATCGCTCTCGCATTATACGTGATTAAAGTATGAACTCGAATCGTAATGAGTTGTGAGTCATTATCGTTGGTTGACTGTGCAACTGTGAAGTGACGTTCTGTTTCAAAATCCAGATTTAATTTGTAAGAAGTGGAAATTCATCGCTCAAATGTTGTGAGCCACATGATTACCAATTAACTGTCATCGCAGTAGACACCGGTGGGATTGCCTGATCGGTTTCAGATAACTCACAGCGACAACGTTACTTTCACATGTATGAAGGCGTCGGGTCTGTGTGTTCGTTGTGAGTAAATTTATTCAATTATGTCACTATATCAAGTCACTCGGATGAGAGACCTAATTGCCATTCGGCCGATTATTCTACATTAATAAATGTTGACTTTTGTTAGAATGTTTGCGATTTTAGTGAGGTACACATGGGCGGTGGTTACTAAACGTGAGAACAAACTCATAACACAACGCTTCTTCGTAATTACTTTCCAATGCGACAGCAGAAAACTTCTGTGGCACAATTTTTTCCTTCAGGTACACGCTGTATTTTGCCCATTCACGTGTACAATAGTTGTTAAGCTGACCTGATCACAAAGCGTTTTTTGTTTACTAATTTCTATCGTCTCTGTAAATTTTCCAACTGCATAGCTGCATTGCATGATAGAGAATGCAGGAAGGACAAATGCGCGATCATATCAGTCGGCGTGTGCAGTTCGATTTTGTGAAACTCCCAGATATACACGAATATTCCAACCGAGTCTGAAAGTTTTTCCCACAGAAGACATTAGGTGGTCATCAGATCTGTTTTTTCTGTATCATAGTACCGTATTCATTCTATCCTAAAAGACTTGTTTTCACTGTCAGACTCGCGGATACCAAGACTTTCAGACACTAACCAACAATTTTTCGACGGTTTTGTTTCCCCGTTTTTCCATTTTCTGAATTCAAGCTGTGTGACGTCTTTAGACCTGAGCTACTACAAACTGGTCACTAGCGAGCTTGTGTTCTGTCTTACCAGCCGATGGCCTCATTTGAATGAACTGCATTTGAACGGTCTCCAAACGGGTCAGGTCTCTGTTGAGGCTATCTCACAATTGAGCAGTACGTTTGTGTTTTATTGTCATTTTCGTTAACGAGTTACAAACTTGTGAAGACTGCTTATTGAAACTTTCGATTATGACGCGAGCCTGTTAACGGTACTAACCAGCAAACGACGATTCGAACAGCGCCTACCTTTATTTTCATCGGTAAATGGAAGTAGTTAATAATCTTTTCAGTTCACACATCTCATTGTTATCAATTCATTTGGAAGACCTAATACTTGCATTTTGTTCCACAAAAGAGACGTCAAAATTTCTACGGCCCAAACATCCGCTATTTTTGAAGTTGTAAAAGCCCCAACTTGTATTTCGTTGATCAAGTTAATCACATGATTCAACAATGGTCAGAAAGTTTACTTTTTCCAGATTAAAAAGTAAATCCACCACCATTTGTTGCTTGCGAAAATCGGTTTCTTTATTAAACCTTGTGTATCCAACACACTGGCGTACTAAGAAATGAGTTAATCAGTTTATTTAAAGGATGTTTAATTCTATTCAAGCTTATGTGGCGAACGACCGTGTATTCAGTTTGCTTTACAATTCTCACGCAGCTCTACGACAATTACGGTCGCTCAGTTTGAACGGAATTACCGCTGTGTGTGACAGAAATATTGGAGCAATAATCAGTAAGCTCTTCTTAGATTCTTCATCTTTTTGATATCTATGATGTGATTCACGCATACGACTGTTCACTCTGACACTCGTTGGGCGGATAATAAAATATGGTTTACTTCATATACATAGTTACCGTATCGGCTGCCTCATATTCGCTGTACAAACGGTAGTTTAGGGGATTAAGAATCTGGGGACGATAGGGCAAAGAAATACACAACCATCTAGTTGATTTTTAAGATCACCCATACTGTTGTCCTCCATGATAAACTGTTTTCAAGCTTGGGTTCACCTGATTGAAATAGTAGGGCCGCAAACTCGTTACAGCTACCTTTGGTATGCACTGAACGTTGGTTGTTGTGAGAACTCCACGTGACTAGATAGTTGAAGTAATTGTGTTCAATTGTTGGTCGTCGGTTCGTTTGACGAATGAACTCTACGTCACTTATAGTTTGCGTGATTTGGGATATCAAGTTAGGTGACATCAAACTTGCTCTCCTGTTCTAGTAAACAGTGTTCGTATGTGCTCCATATCGGATCGCTATCGCATCCACTATAATGTTACCGTTAAGGTGGATGGTGGTGGACGGCTATTCCTAAACAACGACAGTTTTGATCGTATCACATTCGGTTTTATGTTGGATACCGAAGTTGATCAGTTCCTTTCGATTACCTGTGTTGTTCCAAACGACCTTTGTTTATCCGTAGAATTGAAATACAGTGATACACTAGTTGTTCGCTTGTGTACGATTTACTCGCAATCAGTGAACTAACGACAGCCGAGTATTAAACGTAAACCAGTTGGGTTACCAAATCTGAAGGTACAAGCAGGATTACACTATTTCGTTAAATTAAGAAACCTGAAATATTCATTATAACAACAGTCGCCAGCAGCAAACCATTGACTCTAATTTCGTTCGTTCCTCGACTCAGATCTCCCCAATTTGCGCGTCCTGCGTGTTTCACAGACACGCGTGACAGATGCTGGTTGGATACAGGCCTCTCGTGAAACAACGAATGATACCCATCGACCATTGTTTACCTTGGAAGCCTCCGGTTTACGTGCCCAACTGACACACCAGGGTCTGAAAGCTATTGTTATCCTTTTTCCTCAGCTGAGACGTCTTAATTTGGCCGCAAGCAATGTGAGTGGATAGTTCATACAATGGCACGCTTCATTTTGTGTGATCGTTTTCTCCGTTCTTCCGGTTCCCTTTCAGCTTTACGTCACTGAGTCCACAACCAAGAATGTTCTCAACAATCTGACTCATTTGGACGTGAGTGATTGTGATCAGCTTGAATGCCTTCCATCGTGTCTAATTCCACCTCGCTCTGGCTATAATCCTTCACAAGGCCTTGCGACCGTCCGTATTCAGCATTGTACCAGATTGAATTTGGCCGTTGTGTTAGACCAATTGCAAGGTAAGGGCTAACCACATTACGGAACACATTTGTGACCAAAACAGTATGTGTTGAAATGCCTGTTTCGTATGATCCATCCGGAAATCCGATGTGTCAAACTTGGCAGATTTTGCACAGTGTTCACAAATCTTTCGACCTGTAATCACGGTCCTGAATTTATCGTCTTTCTTCGTTGGTGTGCTATATCGACATTCTACCACGTAAAAACCACACGCAGTAGCAAATAAGCAACAGTATGAGGAGAGAAAAGTAACGTGTATGGTGAGTGGAGAAACAAATGTAGGGAGAAAAAGAAGAAAAGGTTACAGCGGTACACACAGAGACTCACAATACGAGCGTCGTTGACTCGTGTTCTTCATCATACCAGACAACGTTCTCAACAAAAGATGTTCAATGTCCTTCGGACCCCAGCTAAGAAGTCGGGAGCGCCCTGCTGAAGCAGGCTACACAGTGAGTACCTTCATACCTCGAACCCAAATCATGGGCTGACCACCGGGCTGCCGCTTTGAGTCCAATCCACCACTCACAAACAAGACATGATGTGGCAGGTGGTGAATTGGCATTGGTAAGATATGACCAAACCAGCAAAGCCTTTAAGACGAGATAAGTGTGCCAAAGGGATCATGTTTGTGGGGGCAGCGTACTTCTCGATTGTTCAGACCGACGAAATGAGTTGGTTTGAAGAGCTCCATCCGGTTCAAAAGAAACCTAACCCACCAGACAATGGGGGAAGCGTGAAGTTCGCAGTCCGTAAGGGACCGGTGACCAGTAGTGGTCTGATTCATGCACCCCTCGGATGAAGTCCGTCCATCCAGGATAGAGAGAGAAACGGAGTTTTCTAATTAAAACTTGATGTTTCCGATACCTCGATTGACTCTTTATAGCTACAACTTTGAGACATTTGTTGCGCAATGATGTTAATGAATATACTCCAATTCAAATTAATTAAAGTAGCCCGAAAAGCTGTTATCAAACAGACTAATCACACAACTTATCAAGAAACGCTATCTTTGACCCAGGCCACGTGATTTGGATACTATTTGGGTGGAAATCGCCTCCTATCGTGCTACCGTGCACGTACTTGATTAAGTTTCCTTGTTAAAGTGTTCACAGTCGCCAAAACTATTCAATTAACCTAGCTGGGATTGACCACCAAGCTCTGTGATTTGTATGTTGATTTGGCACGTCGGTCGCTGTCACAAGCTTTCACGTATGCTGATTGATTACCGGTACATAACAAAATAGCAATGCATTAATGGAAATGTTGTACATTTAGTCTGCCCCGCCCGCCAAAAGATACAAAAAGGATTCACCTGTAACCTTTAAATGATCCAATAAAATGTTTATGACCGTCTATTCGAGTCAAGTGACTTCTTGGCGTTCTGCATACGTTCACCGACATTGAATGCGTTGTCAAAATAATACCCCCCCCCATGAACTTTGTAACGCCTTTTAACGTCAAAAGTGGAATTTGGAAAAGAAATATCTCTTCGGTCTGCGTTTTGTTCAAAAACCATCGTTTGGTGAGTCAAACGATATTCAGAAGACACATGGAATAGATACAAGTTGAACTATTCACTGAGAGGATTTCAGCGCAGCATCCTGGTAAAAAAGTGATGATCTAATCGCACCATCGGCAGTCAAATCCATAACTCAAAGAACAGTATAACGACTGACCAATCCAATATCCAGGTTCAAAATATATTGCGATTTCTCCCTTAGTTCGTCTGATTCCCGGTTTTGTATCGAACCAATCCGATTTTTACCAGTCTTTCTCATGCGTAATTGTTATCAACCAATGACAAAGTTATTTCCCAAATACTCATGCGTTTCCCTTTGTGCACAGCAGTGCTGTCTTCCCTGATAAATGCTTGCAGTGATCCTATCGTGATATTTTCGCTAACTCATCTGAGGAAAGTTTGCGTTCAATAAGTTTCCCTTTGTCGTAAGTTGGTGAACAGGATGAACAACCTGTTATAGGGCGATTGAGCCTTTATGCAGATCGAAGTGAGATGAATACAGTGTGCATTGCGGCGTCAACTTCCAATGATCGTATGCTGTATGTTGTGTTCAAAGGCCTGACGTTCTTCCACTGCCCAACCTCCTTGTTGTTCGCCAGGCGTACTCGGGACAATAACCAGCCTCTACGATTTCATATTGTAATTGCGGTAACTAACTCGGTTGTATGGCTTGATGACTTCTTGCTGTGTAGTCCGTATGTGCCCAGTGTTCCATGCAGCGGACTTGCACGTATGTAGACATCGTCTCGTCCTCACGCGGCCCATCACGTGAAAAGCTAAAGTCTAAGTGACGCTCACTGCCCAACCTGCACATGCACGTCCATCGGCCAGTAAACCCTCTTCCATACCTGAACGCACGCACGCGATCACCATCTGCACACTTAGCCAATTGGAACGCTCCAACTGGATGCCATTCAGTGCGGTCAATACACAGGCACACATGACGCGGCTGGACCCGGATCGGAACGGCGAACAACACAACTGAACAGAACAAGACATGGTCCAGACGAGCGCCACTGCGTTAAGCTTGTACACCAGTCCCAACAATAAAGATCCAAACCATTTAACTTAACCTTTTCATTGACTGTCATCGAGATATCGTTATTTGTTAGTGGGTACTCAAGCTATCTCGGTTAAGAGTTCCACTACAATCGCACTTACTTCTGCTATGAACGGTTGTTAGATACTATATGTGAAATTCCAAATGGGCTCAAATTCTTGACAATTTGTATATTTCATTCTACTGCCCTATACCTATATGTATGCAGCTCAACCGATCAGATGCATGGACGGGTTGGAGACGTTGCAATGTTTGGACGGCCCTCTGTTGCTGCGCTACTGCAGTGAGTCATTTCAGTTTTCCTATTTTTACTGTGTAGTCAGTGACAGTCGATGTTTTGAATTTTACAGCGCAGATGCTTGACTCTGATAGGAGAGAAAGAAGAGCTCAATAAGATCGAATCGCCTAGGGTATATAATGTGTATCAGATAGGCCGACCAATTAAGGTAGACTTCTTCTGGAGTCATGGAGTATGTTTGTTAGTATTTAGACAAACCACAAATGATTGACAGGATTAACGATAAAAGGAAGTATGACAATTAGGGAAAGCAACGCATTTCATATGTTGATGGAACGTCTTATACATCACTCGTTGTCCACTGTCGGTTGTGAAGAATAGTCAGATGTTCGGCAATGATGTGATCATGGACTTGGAAATCAAGAGCATTGCCTGCCTGGTTGAAGACCGTCTGCATCCAATCTACTCGCTAAAAACACTTGTAGATATGATCGCATGTTGTGGTCGGTGACGTGTCTGCATGTTATTTGTACAAAGCGTCAGCGGTTCTGCTAATGCATCTTTTATATATATATATATATATATATATATATATATATATATATATATATAACGAACCACAGGGAAATAGGAACTCTCGACTACAGACACGTACGTTAGAGCGAAGGAAACTTGTGACAAGTCGGTAACTCGACTAAAACGGCAGAAAGATAAGTTCAAATAATAAGATCGAATGTAGTTCGAAAAACTCCGAGTCCCCGAATGCCAAGCAAGTGCTAATCAAATTGTGTAAACGTGACACCCAAAATTGGTGAGCAAATACCTACTACTTCAAGTTTGTCAGTAGCACGCCTCCAAGCGGTAGTCACTACCGTTACCACCGCGTCCCTTGACTGAGGAGGATTCAGTATTGTTCGCAAACGCTCACCATGACCTACGAGTGTCCACGAGTAAATGAGCATCAACGAGCACGAAGACAAGTGTCTAGCATGTAAACAAGTCATCAGCTGCCATTCTTACCGGTACCGCTCATCAGCTGCCGATCGAGTACTCACTTGGTGACATTGACAATATTGCTCCAGTCTGTAATATTACACGAGCGGAGCAGATTTTCGATTTCAGTTCGTTATTTCAGTCTGCATTTTGCTTCTGATAAGTTTCCGATATTATTCTAAGAAAAATGAGTGTGCTTATGCCCACTCTCGGCGATAATACCTTGAGAGCGATACGGGGAGTTTTTCCTGAATGGTGAAACACGCAAGACAAGCCCGATCATTGCTTGCACCTATTTTGACATTTCTGGTCTTACTCCTGATCCATACTAGCCGAAACACTACACACAGTAGACGTCATCGTGTATATAAACTCAGTTCATTGCGCAGCTCAGTCAATCATATATTTTCAAATGTTTAAATGCTTTTTTCTATATTTAGTGAACGGCTTCGCACTGGAAGAACTTCATCTACGGTCAATGAACTTCGCTTGGATGACGCAATCAACAAATCTTATCACGAAAATCATCACTGCATTGTCTAGTTCAAAGCTGAAACGGCTCAGCCTGCCTCAACGTCCTATCCAATCGCCATCAAGTGCCACTGATTTGTCCACAGTGCTGATTCAGCTGCAACAGTTACACGAGCTACAAATGTTAGATTTAGGCGGTCAAGTTTTAGATGAACCGGAGTTCAAAGCTGTTGAACAGGTCATCAGTTGCTTGCCCAATATCAACAGTTTGATCATCGCGACTTTGCCGTAAGTTGGGTTTGTTTTCATCTCTAACCACACCAATGTACGCTCTACAGGTTTCCTGAACAGGGCAGAGTCTGAACGTGCCCATTGCCATATATTGCATAAAAGCTTCCTCTAATTAAAACGGTTTGGACTAGACAAAAGCAAGGGGCTCATACACCTACAGCGATCATCCCTGTGACACAGGAAATCATCTTTCATTAGAGTTATATCTTGTCAAAAGGAGTTGTTAATGTATACACGCAATTAATCCCATCAGTATATTAGAAACAGGATATCGTTTATTGTAATACTTCTTTGTTTTAATGTTTTTCGACGAAAAAGTTAGAACGAACATACGCTACTGTGACCGACTTTTATCTGTCTGGAATCATCAGGTACATAGAGTCAGCAACCATTAAGTTGACAACTTAGATTGCTATCCACAAGACCACCGGGCTTATGAAGATTGTTTAGGACAAAAAAACCGCAAAATGTTATTGTCTAAACTCTCTTCTATTAGTTAGTTGGACATTCTTCAAAACCACAGGATCAGTAATCTGGTGTGAGCTTAATGTCCATCGATGCTTATCCTCGACTCCATATTTCACAGTCAGCCACACCTGCGCTTGTTTCACTGCTGCCTACCGTAGGAATATGGCCAAACTATACCAGAGGTTGGTATCGCTTTATAACAAAAATGGCCCCAGTTAAATTGCTAGTCTGACTACCGAAATATTTTCACCGTAAACTTTCCACTTCATTTTCTCGTTGAAGATGAGTAAATTTTGACTAGTTCAACCTGACACGATTTCATTGCAAACACGTTTGAAGTTCACAACTGATTATCTCTAGTACAGTGAGAAGACGTAGCCGCAAAAGCGCGTGAACTAATCGATAATCGAACAGCAGAATCATCACCTATCTCCAGTCCCTCGCAACAGGTAGTGCTCCAAAGTATCCTGTATTGTTGTCCCAGTGTCGTAACTGTTAAAAATTACTCCATTAATCTAAAGTGCCAACTGCTACCCACACACACGACCAGATTAATTTGTTACTCTCCCGAAATCGTGAACTCTTAAGCGGTTTCTAATGTTCACCTGGTCCACTCTGAAATGACGCGCTAGAATTGTGTTGTTTCATCATCAGAACCCATAGTTATTACCTATCAGCTTTTGGATTGCTACCACTGACCATAGAAGATTGTACATTGATTCCGTTCCGACTAGTCATTGGAGTAGGAAGGTTTAAGTTCAACTCCCGACCTAGTCAATGTGAGTCAGTCGAAAATGGGATTGCATAGACCAATGATTGGCCGTTCAAACATTGTTCACTGTTCTTTGTTTCAGCCACCAATTCGAACAACGTCTACGCGAGGTGTGCCCTCCAGGCTGCAGTCTCCGGATACAACATTTACTATGATCTGCCCCTCACAAACCATGCCACAGAGCGTATGGACAAGATACAACAAAAAAACACTTTCTGTGATAAGAGCTCATTGTTCGGTTGTTTTATTTTTGTCTGTATGACACATATTTCTGCCTGCAAAAACTGAAGGACGTTATCTGTTGACATATTTTCTATTCTATACAAAAGTGGTTGCAATTGACAGAATCTTGCTCACGTCACCGGAGAGAGAGCGTAATCGGGCTGGGATAGGAACCAGAATACGTGTGCCCAACGGATTCCCCTCGTCATCCACTAGGACAATGTTGTTCGACTCGAACCGGGGCCAACCGTCTCGTGACGGTTGCCTGGTGCCCACAATCCAGCCCTTCTTCTTCTGTCCACCTACCGCGACAACCACTTTATCGCCTGCAAGAAAATAAAGGTGGTATGACACAGTACAATCAGGAAGGTGTGTATAGTACCACTGGGAGTTTTGCGACAATCTGAGGCGATGTGCGCTTTTTGTCGATAGCCAGATTAACAAATTTGGACGTACATGATATCATAATTGTGGATAACGCGTAGTCCAGGAAGTCACGTCAGTACATTTGCTACCTAATTTCAGGATAGCTTTAAAAAAAGGCTGACGTTTGGTTTCTTAACGCGAGTACATAGCTCGAGAATCTAGCTCACAGGACACGGGGACAAAATTGAATGTTTTCAGTTCAATTAAGGCTGGTGACCAACGTGTCAGTTTAAGAGCATTCTGGATCGAATCCAGTCGTGCAAAATACCCCGGCATGGACGATAACAGTCGCGTTTGCCCAATAAATTTCGGTGACGAAAGCTAATGAAAGTATCTAAATGAAGAGGACCCGTGACACACGAGACGCACGTGGATGCTTCTTGAATCTATCATTATGGTTATACAAACTGCTACTCAGATTAATCTTATGCATCTGAGACAACATGCTGTACAATCCTCTGTGCGCCATCAACTGATAGGCCTGATTTATTAAAAGTTGACGAACGCAGTTATAACCACAAACATTGGCTTTTGTGCGTTCACATAAATAGGTAGGAAGCTATCTACACAAAACATTTTCGAACCTTGACCCCTTAGAAGGTTCTAGAAATTATACGGTCTCCTTTAAATATAAGACACTGAGTTCATTTGAGCCTTTCAAACAGAACGGTCAGAAGACAGGTTACTATGTGAATCCATTCGCAAAAGTGTGACTAGCATAAAAACAGAAAACAACAAAACTTGAATAAAATGGTTAAAAGTACACATCGAGCTGCATCGTGAGCGATACTCGCGATCAACCGTAAACAGACTGACAGTCGTCTTTGTGCACATAGAACGGGCCATCGACGGCCGATCAACAAGGCTTCGACATATGCGAACAGAGTATTCGCCAAGACTAAACGAAGATGCATTATCGATGCTGTGGCATGGTAAGTTCCTTGCTATGAGTGGAACGGCGTTTAATCTCCTCTGAGTGTTGCTCGCTAGAGAATGAGTGGATTCGTCTGTCAATCCTTGATCCTGGTTTCAAGCGTTCCTTCTGTTCTACCGACGTAACTTTGATAAAAATTGATGGGTGCACTGATTGGTAGAAAACGACACAGTACCTTCTCATCAGGCTCATGCTGGCTTCCTGTTAATAATACGTTTACAACTGATGACTGGGCAAAATAAATTCATATCGTAATTTGCATGTTCTAACTAATGTATTCAGAAGCCCCTTTCAAGCCATGCTCTTCAGCCTTCCGCAGTCACCAGTAAGAGCAACAACATCAACATTGCGATGCAAGGCGAGTACTCCTAAAACGTACACAACTGACCAGTCGGTTGAGTCGTCGAATATAAATATCCCGTAAGCAAACAAAGCAACCTGATTAACAGCCAGATTTGTGTTTAGCTTTGCTTACCAATGCGTCCTTTGTTTTGAGGATTGCAAACCCGAATACAAAGGGCCGGCTTCGGCGCGACTGCTTTCGTACCAGCGGCAAGCAGCATCTGTACGTCAGACTGCGATCCACTGGTTTGAGCTTTTTGACCGGGTTTGCCCCGTGTTCGCTTCTTCTGGTCGGTCATAGCCGGCGCAACACTGCTCCAAGGACTATTGTCCACGACGCGCAGACGTGTTTGCGGTGCCACAAATCGAAGCGGTCCATGACCTGCAGATAGGGAAGTCCTGGAAAAAGAACAACACTAATAAGAGATCGTCACGTTTAGGATCACAGTGGTTTTGTTGTCACGAAATGTCCCGTCTCTTGTATAAACCGGTACGGATATCTCTGTCATTGACAACAATGCAACAACGGTCGATGCCGCCATCAAACTATGCACATGAAACATAATCAATTAAAGACTACAGAATGAAAAAGGAACCGTCGATGTGCAAATAATCGGGTAGACTATACCATGTCGGCAAAGTGGGATCACAAATGAGAGTTATGTACCATGTGATGTAGGGTAGCAGTTATTTGCCTCCGATCACACACTCCTTTCATTGTCTGGTAAAATCTATCAAATAATCCAAGGAATCGACTAAGCCTATGGGGTTTTTCAAGCGGTTAACGTCGAAATCCATCAACACCAATGTTGAGCATAGAAACCATATCACTGCTAAGCAGGTTGGTTACTTTGGAGAAGACCTAATTGTGAGAAACCTGGGCTTCGGTTGGATTCCAACTAGCAACAGAAACAGAATGCCTGACCTGGCAGGCACTCTACCGCTTGGGCTACGAGGTCACACTGGTTTGGATCTAGCCGAAGCCCAGATTTTTCAAAACTGGGGCCTTCGGAATTAATTTATCTGCTAGAAGATCTGTGTTTGGCCGTCGAAACCGAAAACGAACTACTAGGTTCCAAATGACTATACATCACGATTCCTACGACATTATTAGATGACTGCATAAAAAATTATGCCGAACAAACCTCGGTTGTCTGCTACGTTCGTCTCGTCCAGTGAAATCAACAAATTCTGAACGGTTCTGATAAGATCAAAGGCTAACTTTGTCACGCTAAAGAAACAAGTTGAACGAGCTTGCCTGCATCACGGACGACCAACCGTGTTTTATTAAAGTCTTGCGGCTAGGCGGTCGGTCACCCTAAGCGGCTTAGTGCAAAATCCAAACCATCCAGTGAAGTGGAAATTCGATCTGACAGCCATCGTAATATACTGCTCACACCACTGCTATTCGATAGTAGGACCAGAGCATATATTTTGACATCGAGCAAGCCGCAGGAAGAAATATCGGAATGCAGCATCGCCCAGAGTGGTCCTTGCTACGCAAAGGAACTGAGCATTGGCGTCTGTAACAACGGAGACGGTCTTGGGCCGAGCACCGTGTGCAAATGAGTGGTTTTGTTTGTGGTTCGGTCTAAACGCCTAACCCATGTGTTGCTTTGTTTAATAAACAACCCTTGTGCTATCCGTGTTCTTAGTTTAAAACACTAGTATTCCTTCGCCTTCCCTATGACAGCGATGATGTATCCAAATTCATTCCAGATTGTCCGGTTGACGCGAGAACACAATGCAGTTTTACCAGTAGTTCTGTTCAAAACAGTCCTGTGTGAAACAATCGGTACCCGAGTCAGCTAAGTCTAGTGTTACTATGAATATTGATGTCGTTTTTCACAACAAAAACTGTGCGCCAGTTGCGAACCAGGGTCGTGGAGCATATCCCGAGACGGGTCGAAAGCACGACGTCAAAGCGACACAGAAATGAGGGGTTTTCATCACTTTCACTGCACGGCGTATTCTCATAACACAGGACCAATAGGATCCGGCAACAGCATTTCGCGTTACGTACTCAGCATCATGGTCAAACATTGCAGTTTGCGGAGTCTGTTGCTATGTTGTATTCAAAAATAGATGTTCGTAGGGTTGTCGGTACCATGGCAGTGATAATGACCGTGAGTTCGGAAATCTGGTTTCCTCTGCTATTTCAACTAATTTCTCACGTCGATAAGCTGGGAGTCCACATGACTTAACCATCGAACTCAGCATTTTCATGGTTTACACCAGTATATTTGTTTGAACCTCACAACCTGTAATCTGTCCCCTTACCTCCTCGTTATTGCTGATACCATCTGATGAATACAAATATAACGAAGTTTTAGATACTAAGTATCCAGCAGCTATACCTTATAACCGTGAAAACACACAAATGCACTTTCTCCATGTGATACCAAAGTTGACAAACCGCTTCAGGCTTCAGAGTACGAAAGTTTAACGCATTTTCGCTGTTGATACAGCGTTCCAGCAGCTTGAACCAATCGTCAGTTTTCATAAATTCAGCGTCGAATTTAAAAGGAACGTTTCCGTCGCATTCCTTCGAAAGCATCTGTATCCATCATATCAACTCCGGAATATCTCAGAGTTTTGTCTTCCAGTGCTCTGTTGGTAGCAACATGTCAGTACCACCTCGTCTAGAACTCGACGTTTATCTTTTTCGTTCGTCTCCAGAATTCCATCCCATTTCCCTTTCATCCTCTAAAGCTATTTGTTATAAGTGATGTGCAGTAGCCACAGCTCTACTGTTTCCTTGGAGCATTCGCCCGATTGTTAACGAGGGTTCATTATATTGCGTCGCTTTTTTAGACATCCCTCAATGATAAATATACTCCTTTGTCTTGTTCGTTTAAAATCATCCGTAAGTTCTTCTCATCCGTCAACAATTTCTATGACCAAAGTTGTCGCAAGAATGCTTAAAATGTCGATCGAAACATCCAACCTTGCCGCCCAACGATGCGTCACTTTCCGTTCAACACTCGCTATCATGTCACAACTCCAAGAAAACTTTCATATTTCAAAGCCAACCAATATGTATGTTCATCTGTTTGCTCGTGTCGGGCATCACACATTCGTATTACAATGCATGAACATCATTCCGCTTGGTTGAACAGTGGTGTGACTAAGATGGTTTCAGGCGCGATTGTTGTTCCCCTGATCAACTTTAGTCAGGGCAGAAAGAAAGATGCCTTTAAGATTGTTGACCGAGAGCCAAGAAGTCAATGGTAAGATTCCCAATGTTGACTGTTGTCGAGGCTATCAAGTATCCGATTGCATACCCCTGATATCTGCGCTGAGGCAAGTTTGTGCGGACAGTTAATCTCCTCTGGCTTGCAACCAATCGACCTCACAATTCGGAACCATGATTACGCAACTGTCCAACAGTCCGTAACCGCTTGACCGATTATCATATTCACTCTGGTTACTGTTTTCACATTTATTGTGTTGAAATCTACATCACATGCTACCCTTACATCGCCTGAATTTTTTTGCAAGTTGTCAAACAGCAGCGGTGATAAATAGTGGGAGATTTGGTTGAAATAACTCGAACGCCAATTACATTTGATCGCGGCGTTAACAGAACATTTATCGTTTCTGCTATCGAGCACCGCTTTTAAGCACAATCTCGTCTCAATAGGGCGATGGTCAACACAGTCGACTTACAAGGACGTAGATCACGGTCCAAATGCCAGTCACAACAGAGACGAGCACTACTGACAAGCTCTAACAAGAGCAAGAATGGTACTTTCCGAGAGGAGTTAATTAAAACAGCAGTAATATAGAGATAATTGCTATGTTTTCATGGGAATTGTTGGAAGTTAAGGATCTAAGCCGGAAAAAAAGGAAGGGAAGGAACATACACCCTGCTGAATGCGGTATATACAGCAACTCGATTCACACAATGTAGTGCGGTTTATAAGAGGCATCCTACATAGAAACTAAAAGCAAGTTGAACTTTCGTGGTTATTAACATTGATAGATTATGGAAGCTTCGATGAAATGTGCGCCTGTGTAATAATGAAAACGACGATCGTTTCAGTGAACTATTTGAAAAATGTAGACTGGTGCAGTTACTGTTGAAAAAATCACGGACTCATGCGTGAAAGTTCTAACAAGAATACCCTGTACAAGATGAGATAAAACGTTCGGAGATGGGATGCTAGGTCGCAATACCGAGTGAAGATGGATCGTCCGTTCGCAATCATTAAATTAATCGAGCAAGAAAAGACAAAGCAAATCTGATTTTAAAACGAACGTACCATAAAAGCCGACCACAGAGTTGCCAAGTGGGGGAATGTTTGATTGGCAAACTAAGGATGGCTCCAGCCGGAGTGACGATATGAGGAAACTGGAACAGCAAAAACATTGTGTAAATACCACTAAATTTGTAATTGGCTCGTCTGATCTGAAGAAGCTTTTGAGTCAGAAGTGAAACGTCACCAATAAACCAAATTACAGTGTTCACAAGTTGTTCTCAAATTAGGGAACGTTGTGTAGTATTTTATTGACTAAGAGCGGCGGCCCGAGCCACAGTACCTTTTGGTCAGGCTCATGGCCGTTATGATGATGATGATGATGATGATTGACTAAGACAGAGAAGACGTAAACTGTTATGCTCTCCGGAGCAACGTTTCATACATTTCGATCATACACAAGCATGCAACGAATTTTAAACACCGAAACATAGTTCAATAGGGCAGAAGACGAGTTGAGGGATTAGACAAACGGATATGAAAGTACATATCAAAAATATGGAAACATCCTCCAGTTTGCTGAGGCCTCGGTTCATCCTTTATCCGTACGTCGCTCAATGTTCGCCGGAAGAATGTATACTAACCAACGACTTGTGCTCGGTTGTTGGTGCTAAACGAACGGCGGTCGCGCTATTTGCCGTTGACTCAAATATCGTCAAATTGTGGTACCACAAACAGCTGAATGAGTGTCAACCTCCATGGTGTCACGGTCGTACAAACCACTCCTCTATGCCCGCTACACGAAATTCACCTTTGCCACAGAAGTTATCCTATTTGCTAGTAGGTTAGTACGGCGAAGCTGGAAAGCGATATGATCTCACCGACGTCACTTCGAATACATCATACAACTGTCAGATATCACGCACCGCCTACATTTGGTGAACAGTGAGGCTAGAACTCCAATAAATTCCAGTGGTAAGTAGGGAATTTTGACTAACTGGAAGTAAACACCACGTGCAATTAGTCACAGCTTCTTTAGAAAAGCTTCGAATTCGCACTTACTGTAGCGCATTAGTAACGTGTATTATTACCACGGAGAATATTTTAATTCCAATCACGCTATAATGAGACAACCCTATTGACCATTGCACCATCGACCTTATAGTAGGAACGATCCCTGCGGCTTGACGAGTCTTCTCGACTAAGGTTTAGAGGATTCATAACACCTGTGGCTGGATGCATTGTCTGGCCAATCGTTGTCAGTGACATCCATATGTTAGTTCGTCTGTCACGACTCTGTTTGGACAGAAAATCAAAATGACGTTCAAGGAAACCATGCACTTGGTGACTACACACTGGAGATTGACAGCGACACCAATTCGATACCATATAACCGCGTAAGAAGACAACCCAATTGAAATATGCTTTAATTCGTGAAGATAAAATGGGGGAATCAATACCGACGTCAAACGTTTGGGCACTGGCGCTATCACCTCAAGTGATGAAGAAATGTTTGCTAAGTGGCAACGTAGACGATCAATCAAATATCGAGACCATCAATCCACGCTGCGAAACCCGCCAACACTTTCAACATTCCTAGCAAGCTGAATCTCGTTTAGATTTCCCTTTTGTGGGCAACATGCAGTCGCCAACAAACAACTCAGTATCATGCTCTGGGGCTATCGCTGCATCATTTCACAGACGACTCAATAACCAAAAGACATTCACCTCAATAAATCCGGTTACTTGCCATCCCCTAAGACATCTCTAATCAGGGGGCAAGTGGCTCGCCAGTCTGAGGAGCGAACACCATCTACCGTTCCTAGTTTATCGGTAGCTTTTTTCCTTCGAGTCCTCGGTTGACCACGTTGTGTCTTCCGCTAATATGCTGGGAGTTTGGCAAGCAGTTCACGGCGTAATAACGTGAGTCGGTACGCTTAATCCGTAACCGTCGAAGTTGGGGGTTTTCAGAGTTTGCAGAGTGCCTGATCCGCAATAAAAACGCATCACTGCTCCATTGATGCTGTCTGACGTGTACAATTGGACACAAGTATCGATAATCATATATCTCAACACGTTATATACTCAACTTTCAGCGATAACGGATTAAAACCACTTTGGCTATAGTCGCATGAATGCGAGCTTTAAGAGAAAATCACAAGACAACCTTATCTGACAAACCATGTGCTAACTTTAGAAACAACAATAAACATCTCACATTTCTATAATTCGCGTTAAATAAAACAAATTCGGGTTTATATCGTAAAAGGTACAGTGTCATGACATAGAAGGTCTCAAGCAGAATAAACGATACTAATATGAGGCCCAAACCCAGACGAGGACAGCCGCAACAACTGGGACTCGAATCCGCCAGCGTGTACTTGATAATCCAGCATCGCTAACGTTAAGCTACCGTAGGCTCCCAATTCCATATACAGTACGCGAATTTGATGAACAGACTCATAAAAAACATAACCTTACAGCAATAACTTGAATTTTGATTCAGCAAAAAGTACTTAAACCTAAACTGGGTAGCAGCGCACTCACATGTACGTTCACAATATAAACCAAAAATCGATGGGCAAACAAGGCATCATTCGACTTTCAAAAGAAAACCACGGTAAAACACGCAATGCCGAGAATACGAATATATTCACACAAAAGATTCCACTCAGAAAGATAGGAATTTTAACGATGAAAAAGATAAGAAAACTATTCTAAAATCAGCGTGCGGGATTTTCGTCTCTTGGCCACGCGTTTCTTGTGATCTTCTTCCATCTTATATCGATTTGGAACTTCGGGCCGTTCAATCTCGACTTCGACCGGTTCAGATAGCCAGTCCGATGCATGTGGAATCGTATGCACTGTGCGCAAAAGATCTTGCAAATGTACTGGCAATGAGGCAATGTCATCGGAAGAGACAGGACCAGAAAGTCCCGATCCATCTGTTGTTTCGTCCACGATCAAGCTGGGCTCATAACCACTCGCTTGGATCAATTGTTTCAGTTGCTCCGGAGGTAGGTAATCGTAGTAGTCCGAATAGTCGTATAAATGAAACGGAAGCCACATTTCGATTGTACCTGAAACAAAACAGAGAGAGGGAAAGAAAAATACATTGACTGATGTCAAACACAGGCAACAGGATATCACTGCTTCGAATAATGTAGGTACAGGCAGATATCACTTCAGCAACTACGATATAAAAAAAAAGACACCCATGTTACTGAACAATTTGTCTTGCACTGAAAGAATGGAAATATAATCAATCGCAGAACATTACCAGTGAGTTGAATTTCTACTCAGAATTCAACAACAATGAACATCCAGCTAACCAATTTGAACTGAAGAAATTTACT
The DNA here is from genome assembly GCA_013368495.1 of Paragonimus heterotremus. NCBI lineage: Eukaryota > Metazoa > Platyhelminthes > Trematoda > Plagiorchiida > Troglotrematidae > Paragonimus > Paragonimus heterotremus. The sequence goes on along the minus strand of LUCH01002774.1, from coordinate 38,614 downwards.
TACTACTATTCAAACAGTGGCTGTTCAAAGATTGCTTCTGTTCAAATCAGATTAGTTACCACAACTCATGTAACATCCTGTAAAATGTACGATGACTATCGTCATGCAGAGTAAAGCTAAAAACTATAATCGTTCAATTAACATGAATCGTTATCGCGCCGTCGGTTTAGTTGAAGCGAGAAGATACAAAAGATCACATGTAGGTTGGACGCCGCCGAACAGCTGAAAACCAGTAACAGTTAACGGGTTTCAACCCAAAACCTTGATACAGGCAATCGAGTGATGTTACCAGTGAACTACCGCGAACTCAGCGGGCATCATCTACCTTGGGTTGTCTGTTTGCACATGTCACATTCAAACAGGTTTCAAACGGCTCTGTTGGTTAGAGCAGTGCATCAACTTGGTGGTTCACTAGCCACCATCTTGTCCATCGAATGAGACCTATACAAGTTATCCTGCAGTAACAACGTCGTATTGAAGAAAAAATGAGAGTTCAGCTAAAATCCTTTCAAAGTAAGGGTTTGAATTCAGTTTCTTTGCAAGAGCACTAATTCCAAATTCTTGCTGGAAACAATAGCCCCGTCAAATAACTCTACAGCCAAGCCACAGTGATCTCTGGTATTTCAAACAAGTCGCACCAATAATGCCTCCAAGTGTCCAGTCTAAACAAATAAATTTTCATCAAAGAATGCATCATTGTATCACTGGTATGTCTGGACAGTGTGCCCATTAACCAAACACTGAATGACCTCTGCGCCAGTTCGAAGTTCCAAGAAATACAAATTCCCTATGCTCTTGTTGACCATGGTATTTCGAGACAAAATTCCGCTTAAACGCATCCATGCCATCGTCTCTCACAGACAGCATAAGTAGTAACACGTTTTCCATCAGATCGTTTACTTGTACAGTAGTGTTCATATGCCGAAAGCGAGTTGATCAGGACGGTTTGTAACCTCATAAAATACCGTTGTTCTGCTTCTCGTATGTGCAACACGGAGACCTTGCCAATTGTGAAAAATGACCACAGACCATTGAATTCTTGAACCAGTCTAACTGTAGAAAAAAAACCCACCGATCTGTCAGCACTTCATATGTCGACGGTGCTGGCTATACCCACCCGAAATAGATCACGCTCCTATTGTAACTGCCTGAAGTAATGTACTATTCTTTGTTTAATTGTATATTACAAGAAAACAGTGGTCTTCGTAACGGTTACCGTTATTTTCTCTCCCACACAAACAACCAGTGCAGTCTACATAGTTGATTCTATTTCTACTGACAAGTTGCTAAAACGGGAACTAAAGCCGGTGGAGTGTACGGAAAAACAGGGCATCACCAGATGGCACGGTAACTTACCCAAGTCCTGGGCTTTCTCAATTTCTAAAACAAGCTTCTTGTGTTGATGTTGACATAAACCTAAAAATAGATAGGAAGGTCAACAAAAATCGGCCTTTGAACGACACAAATAAGATGGATGGTTGCCTCAAAAGGGTAGTTATGAAGAGGTTCGTTGCCCGAAAAATTAAGATCCAACTCAAGGTGCATAAAATACGTTGTGAGGATTCACGGTTAAGGCTAAATGATCTGTTAGATATTTCCCATCGATGATGACAACTTCTTAGTCCGGTTAATGTTCGTGTACCACATACACTCCATGATATTTTACAGATCATTCTACAACACTGTCACAACAAAGCGTCTTGTTCCAGTACTCAACCGACTGATCATCTACTCTAATTGTAGCGAAGGCTTTTTGAAAACCGTTCATAGTGTTCAAAATAACCGTGGAAGTTGTTGAAGTGACCGTGATAACGTTTTAGATACACATCGCGAATACACGATGCATACGAAGTTTGAGTCACATACCTACAAGGAAAAATTCATATAGTATGAGCGAGTGTCATCAGAGAACATACGCGAGACGGTATGATGTGGAACACCGATAGATGCCGAGTTCATAAGTGGTCATCATGGTTTCACACAGACCGCCAGTCAAACGAGAACCTTTCGACTTTCGTTCTGACAAGAGATGCAAAGCTGGATGAATTTTAAAAAGGTCAAATATGGGCTCTTCAGCAAACGGAATGAGAGGTTGCTAAGAGACTTCCATGCTTAAAATGTGTTAACCATCTTGGCTCGAGAAACTCATCTGCACGGAGGAATAACAACAGAAAGACTGTCATTGGCTTCATCGAAAGAAGAGGAGGGTAGCAATGGCTGGCAGAAAATATCGGGGTTTGCTTTTTGACCAGAGGTGGAGGTAATCTAGTGGTTTGTGAGAGCAGGACAAGTTCTGCTGCATCTGACAGTTTTCCTGCAGTTGCGGAAACACATACAGTGGTAAAACAGAAAGGATGCTTGAAACCGGAGCCAAGGAGCACATCCCAAACTGGTTGAGAGTTGCAATGTCTAACCCCCCAATGAGTGACACTCAGCGAGGACGAAACGCCGCTTCATCCACTGCACGGTACTTATCGACTACAGGTCACAGTGTAAACACCGCATCTTCGTTTGAGATCTAGATGAACGCTCACAACTCACAACTTTCCAAGTATATTGAAGCTTTGTTGACCAGCCGTCAACAGCCGGTCCTATGTGCACAAAACAACTGACTTTCAACCTTTGTTTACCGTGGGTTTGACCGCGAGTGCCAATCACGATCCAGCCTGATTTGTACTTCTGACCGTTTCATTTAAGTCTTGTTTGGTTTTGTTTTCATGCTAGACACACGTTTACGATTGACGACAGTGTGTGAAATAAATTCATTATCGTGATTTGTCTTTTGACTATTCTCTTCAAAAGGTTAAAAGGGACTCAATGTTTCAAATTTCTTAAACGGACACTAGGTGTTTTTTAAATAACGCAGCCTGTAGAACAGTAAATTGAGAATTTGTGATATGTAACGATCAGCAACAAGTCAATATGAGCAGTATGAATACAGGAAACTGGTGCTAGCATATCTTGTTTGGCTTTCCCCAAGGAGGACATGCAGACCAAGCTGGTTCGTATGGGACGCACTTCACAGCGCAGAGTGCTGTTTCAAGACTATGGCAATCTGACTACTACATTCATTATTGGAAGCAATCTCCATAACGGCGTGGAAAGCCCCACATACTTGTAAAGGTTCTAATGAAATGTCAGCCCGGATAACAGTGACACGTGTTGCTCTTGCTAACTTGCGTAATATATGGCCTAGAGAACAAATTTGGCTGTTCAATGGAAGGGTAATAAAATGTTTGTGTGCGTTCTGCTTTACTTCATGGTCCAGAAACGTGGCCTACTCGAAACAAAGATGTAAACGGACTTTTTGTCCACATCAATTAGCCTACATCAAGTGGAATGATCGCATGACCAGCTAGATCGGTAGCCAGTGCTTATTTTAGAATGTTCGGGACACGTGTTCCGCTGATCAACTAATTCGGTTGGACAACCTGCCAGGGTTGCAACACGGACTCCGCAAGCCAGCTGGGCGGTTACTGCCCGATCGTTGCTTACTGAGGCCACCAACAGTCAGGTGAAACCGTGTGGTAGTCAGGCAACGGCGTGGGTGCAAAATACAAAGTGAGTAGGGGTCGCCTAACCGATGGCGGTCCTCGTGATCACTCAAATCGATGGCTAGAAACGGTAATCGAGACGATAGCGTACAACGGCCAACGGCGCGCCTGGATACATATCATTTCTAGTTCTTCCACTAAACTCTGTTTTATCCATCATCCCTTTTGGAAGTTGTCAGGAGACGACTTTATCAAAATAACGTAATCAGGTCATCGATGAAGGCTGACAAAATATTTCAACAAAACACCGGCGTGCAGGTTGAACCAACCAGAAGGATGCATGAAAGTGAGCGTGGGTGTCGCGCTAGCCCGATGAACCGATCAGAGCGCAACGGCTATGGAATTGGCCCCTACTTGGCCACTTATTCGCGAATTGGCCTAAATAAGCGGACATTGGTTCAACTTGTAGATGATCATATTTGGCGTATGAGCACTCAAGTAGTGAGATACGATCCTATAAACATACAACAGAGAAATCTCCATAGCTGCAACATTGCTGTCTTTGGAATCAGGAAGAAGAGAATTAGAAAAGGTACCCCCAAACAAAACATCAGTCCGACCATCAAACCGTTGATTGTGACCGCTGGCGGGGTGTCCAATACGGTCGAAAAATTATCGGTAGTATCCAAAAAGCCTGACATAAATTCCAATTCATTCACTACGCACAGCAGTGATCAGAATCAGACATCCACGTGATGGTTGCTGCGTCTTCGATTTGGGTAAGCCTATCAGAGTCAACTGACTCAAATACTTGAGCCATTAGCTCTGTATAGAGTGCTCCAAGAAAACCGTGTTTCTTCGAATTGAACCCTTATGATCTTAGTGTTGTCCTTCACTCGAATATGCCCTCAACAGTTCTTTCTCAGAGTCTAAGGTGAAGATGAAGCCTAATCTTACGGCCAAAGTGCAGTGGGGATTGCGCTGAGCTCTCAGGCACAGCAAGACTTGGTCGATCGGATCCCAGTGAGTAGTCATCTATGTGCCGTCAGATTAAGCGCTTCAAACAAAGTCGGCCGACGGAACAGAAAGAGGTTGCATACTTGTCACACCTGCATACAATCCGACGGACAATAGTTCCGATGTTGTCACTGATGCCCTTCACGATTCTCTCTTTGGTCTTCTGAGACAAACTGTGCACTCGGATATCGCTGTACTTGGTGACATGCGCGCACAACTCGTTGTCTTACTCCAAACAACAAGTAGTTACCGAAAAGTAGTCGGGGATTTGATTAATTTCAAATTGAACATCACCCACAACTGATCGCAGCTGTAACGTTCCCATAGACGTTCCAGTCGGCCCCTTTCGAACAGCATAAGCACTAGACTCGAGTTTCGTTCCCATTAGAACTTGTCAGTAGTGCATATCCATGCTACTGCCGAGACTAGAACCCTGGTCATGCTTTCATGAAGCAACTGTGTTCACCGCTGCACCATTGACCTCACATTAGACACAACTGAATCATCATATGTGAACGCCAATCGCCGGGTTATCGGTTGGGGTTAACGGACAGTAACTGTGTCTTCTATCGAGACGACCAGCCAACTTGATTATTGCTCACAAGCGAAAGTGGTTGAGCGTTCACATGCGAAGATAATTCGATCGTGCCTAATGTGAGGTCAATGACGCAGTGGTAAACACGGTTGCCTCATGAAAGCATGGCTGGAGTTCTAGTCTCGACAGTGGCATGGATATGCACTACTGGCGAGCTCTAATGAGAGAAAAACTCGAGTCTAGTGCTTCTGCTGATCGAAAGGGGCCGACTGGAAAGTCTATGAGAATGGGACAGCTGTGATCAATTGTGGGCGATGTTCAACTTGAAAGAAGTGGTTGGCTGATATGTTCGGTGTAAATGCGTGACACATTGATCGGCTATCACAATTATGTGCATCTTATGGACCTCCTTTATTCAGCAGAGCATTTCAGTACAAACGACCTCAATGCGTCATGTGGAGACCACTCAGTGCAACTCAATCATGGAAGACAACCGATCCTATCGTCGTCAACTATCAGTGGTGCCATTCGCTCACTTTGGAGTAGCCATATTGATTCAGACCATGCCGGTGTTTGTGCCCATTTTGTTTCGTTGTCCAATCAGAGATGATCATCGGTTGGAAACTGAACAATGTGGGCACACGGGACGCCCACTAAGTACTGACAGGTAAACTGCCCGGGTCACAACAGTGGGTTGACCCAAACGAGTACTGGACAGAATCCACAGCAGCTACGTGAACGTCTTCTGAAGAAGCTCATTTCAAAGTAGCATCACAGACACGACAAATATGGATTTCTGCTGCTTCAGCAGAACTTATGAACGCACACCAACTGATTTTGCTTGACTCCGAATACGACAAATACCATTATGGACTGAAATGCACATTTATGAAGAGTCTGCATAAGGACTGTGAATTTAATTCACCCAGCAAGTCTAAGAGATTGAAAAAGCAGTTATAGGAGAATAAGTGGGTGCTGTTTTCCTTCGTTCGTGGTTCCACTGGCAGTCGGCAGGGTGTTGATGAGACTACATATGAGAATGATGGCTCACAAATTTACAGCTTGTCGCAGTGACTTTACAAATAGACAGAGCCCCAGTCAGCTCACTCAGCTATGTACGCTGTAAATTGTGTGGTTGGTTGACACTCCGGACGATGCTCGGTAGGAAAACGAAGTGGCTTTGGAGCATAAATTATTGAAACGCAATAAAGTCCCGGGTAGAGACCTTGTTTCCTCAGTACTTTTCAAAGATGATGACGAAACTATGGTTTCCAATCTGACCACACTACTCCGTTCTACATGAGAGACTGAAGAGGTGTCTGAGGACCGGTGCTTACCAGCAGTCATCCCCATTTTTTAAAAAAGGGTCCAGGACAACATGCCGTCGCTGTAGTACATCATATATATTCTGCTTTTCGTTCGTGAGTGAAGACTAAACAAAATGTCAGCACCTCGCAATAAACGTCTTCCGTTGTTATTGATGAACAGAGGGATTAGTCGTCTCCAAGTAGTGTCAGTGGCACGGCACAACGCCTGGAAAGAAACGCCCGACATGGTTAGGGCAGAAGACGTGAACCATTTTCAGGTATTTCAACACGGACGTCTGCGTTCCATCACTCCTATCGAGTAGCACCAACGAGGAAGTTAGGAAGCGGGTATTTAGCACTGACTGCCAAACGAGTTCTTTTGTTCAATCCTTACACTTGCACAGACTTAGATGATTAGGACATGTACTAAAGAAGCTAGCTAGTCGTCAGTTTAATCGACCACGCTGCTGATGTTGCGGCCTACTGGCGTAAGGTGCGGGCTGGAAAGGTGATGAATTGGCGTAAATAAATGAAATCGCTAATCAAGGGTTCGCCTTCCGGGCTGGGGACCTCACGGCTCACTTAGTCGGTGGCCAGACTTTGAGTGAGATGGCGACTAATCGTGTTCGGTGGGACGAATATTGTCGTTCTTCGATCGGGTTTTCTGTACAGTAAGCCGAAAGTCTTCCTGGTGATCTCTTATTTTCTGTTATAGTTCGGTTCGTTGATTGCAAGGTGCAGGTACCTTGATGTTGGATATTTAAGTTTAGACATGGTAGTTTTTTAGTGGTCAGGTCCCTCCTTTCTGTTGTTTTTTTATCGGTTAGAATTTGCTCATTGCCTCATGGTTTTATGGCAGTCGAGTATCAGGGATAACCGCTAATGTATTTTTGTCTTCAATGAATAAGGTTAACATCGGAAGCCCGAACTCTGACTACTTGAAAGAAATATATCAACTGACCGCGATCGATGGGGCATTGCGCTGGGACCCAATAACAGCTAGTGACTAAGACAAACAAACAAGGCCTTAGGATTGTAGTACGCCTCGGTAGTAAAATCAACACGCAAAATGCTCAGTACTTCTTATCCACGTACCTATACCATACACACTTTCTCCTAACTGAAAACGGAAACCTCTCCCTTGGACAACAAGACGGAATAACCTCATAGAAGAGACAAGTCTCATATGCTTACAGCGACCTATTGTCCAGCAGATTTTCCACGGTGTGTAAGAGGACGCTGACGTAACGTTGTTGTATATTACGTAACGTCATTAGTGAACAGCATAGCGCAAGCCGAACGCTCATAGACTAAAGACTAGGTCTGAACACCAGAATGGGCAGGAGTTGAAAGTGATAATTAGAAATGTGCAGACGTACTGTACGAGATGTATCAACAAAGAAATGGACGATGAACTACTGCCGACAGTTGGAAAAACACATGAGCCGTAAAATAGTGCATACTTCGTAATTGTGTATTTTCGCATACAAAATAATGAAAGTTCAGAAATAAATTTCCCAGGCGAAGCTTTTTTTGCAGTCGGTCATAACATCATTGTGGTAAGAATTCTATTCCAACGGACGTCAATAACCAGTTTATTTGCTATACAATAGGTCACGAAGTAACACGGTTAGTTTTGTAATTTGCAAGAACAGAATGTTTTCCACAGAAATCAACCAACCTAGTCACCCCCTTAGATTTGCAGTTTCACAATAATGATTAAACACTCAAAATCATTCGATTTTGTTGACTATTGAATTTCTTCAAATCGAGTGTTCACAGCTACCAACTTTTCAAGTTCCGAGAACCCGCCAACCCAATTCGTGTCTTGTACTCAGTATAGCGACCGAACAACTTATGACAACAGGCCAATGGTTAGGGGCGATGCTGAATTTCAGAATTTAAAGAAAATGATGACTGAAGTACTAGACAAATTCCGAGTATTGTGGTCTCTGCGCCGGATATACAGCAATAGGTTATCACTTAAAGTACATTGATCATATCATCAGATCGTCAGCGCGCATCTGGGAAATCTCTAAGGTCACGATCGATAATCAGGGCAATAGAGGTGCACAGTATACGCTGGTTCAGTCATGTATTCCATACGCCGGAATGGCGCGTGTCTTACTGCGCAGTGTGTGCAATGCAGATGTTGATTGCTGGAAGAAAATGCAAGGTTTCTAGGCGATGATGTTGCAGTGAGCTAGGAAAGTTGGATACGGATAATGAACGAGTAGACAGGGATGACGAGAAAACCCGTGATCAAAAGTAGAAAATAAATTGTTCAATTCTACATCGGATGACGGTTAGTATGTCTGTCCGGATCAGTTCGTATAACTCACCAGTTTGGCTGGGCTCGAGAATTTTCGCAGAGATGGGGTTGATAAATTGTTTGAGCAGTTTTGTGTTCTTAAGAAGAAAAACAAATCAGATGTCAACCAGATGTTCAAATATTTCTTTAAAAAAATAGCTTCAACAGAATACGCGTACGCGGGAGTATTGGGTAGCAAACGCAAGCCTAATATGAGCAGCCTGACGGTAGCCATCTCAAGTTTGATCAATCAGACATCAGATACTACGGTAGTATTCCGTTATATAAGCGAAATGTTGTTTAGGAATCCGTGGCGATTGTTTCGGGGCCAGTTGTCGTCGCATAAAAGCCTATGGTATCAGTTATAAACATGACAAACGTCTGAGAACTAGACGATACCAGTGGGTCCCCCATCGAATGACGGACCTAACCCATTACACATTCTGTAGAAATCTTCCATAAACAAAGACAAGTGACATGCAACGAAAAAACATGGTTGCGGAGAAGTAAAAATGTAAGAGCCTTCGGAATATGGAGCAGATGAGAAATCGTATGACACCGTTTTCCATTCTGCGGCCAACCTCACGACCAGGAGCACTGTTACTTGCAACCGGTTTTGCCGACATAGAAACGATGTACTGAACTACCACGCCCTTCTAACCACATGACATATTCTACACGCTTTTCTTTACAATTCAAAAGATCCCGTCCCAACGGTTTACACTGTATATTCATGACAGTCAAGCAACGCCATCAGCCACAAGCTGCAATGATTTATTCGCTTGTATCTATGTAGATATCGGATAAGTGCCCAAAAATGAACCAAACTCCGCAATGAATTTGTCCGAAAGTTTTCCCCTAACACAGCCCATCTAATTTTGTAGATTTCTTCTTAGCAAACACTCTCTAGTTGCACGGTATAGGTGTTTTAATGTTTTTGGAGGGTTCCAACCCTTTTTTATAACCTAGGGTTCATGGTTTTATGATTGTGAATTATAAATGTGTCCTACCCTTGTAGTAGCGGAAGTGATGATGATCCCGTTTTGTCTGGAATATGCTTTGACGTCAATTCCAGTGTAATAAGTAACAAACTGGAAGTCACCATCACCCTACGGAAATTTCGCTATTCGTTTTCTGTCTTCATCAACAAGGGTACTTCCATTTAGCATTTTCTTGCTGAAATCAACAATCTGGAGATTACACCTCCACACTTGATTGATCAATATGGTCACAAATAAAGCCGATCGCTTCCCGTAATGGCACAAACGTAAATAGTGAGGAAACATCAAACGAGCATATGGGGCCGTTTGTAACACCGAATGATTTTTTCGGCCGTTTTTTCCTGGTCTGTATCTCTTTCGAAAACAAGGATTGGTTGCTACGCGCAGACAACGTCAAATAAAAGGTTCTGTTATTGAATTCGATCCCTTTCTCTACATTCGTCTTCAGCCGGGAGTTCATGCATCTCACGGTTTTATTACAGTGAACAACCAACGTGAACCGCTGATGTAATATAGGATATAAAAATGAAGTAAAGTCCCTTTGTAGTACTTCCGAAATGTCTGAATATTCAGTCGGAGATGACCAATCGCTAGCTGTAACTCATCATCAATCCAAGCATACAATTTCGTTTCCTTTCTTCCTCAATCATTGATATCCTTCTAATTAATTTGAGTTGGTCCCAGTTGTTCAGTTCCACAGTTTGGATGGAATCAGATGCTTGTTCGGACGATGCCAAAGATCACTGATCAGCAGCTCGGATTATTGTATTTTACACGAACAAATGTCCGATGACTTTGAATGTTATTACTTTTTTGAGATACAACACGCACGTATGAAACTAGCCCATGAATGAATGGAGGTGTGTATGCGTTGTCTGTCTCTTAAACGTCATGAAAGAAACGATAGTTATGAGACACAATCAAAATAGTCTACATCGACTGTTGCAATCCGTAATTCACGTATTACTGTAGTTCAACAGCGTGAAAATGGTGCGCACTCTTAGAATGGTCCACACTGTTAAGCCGATACATTTGACGTTAGTTTTGTGGCCCGGTTATGTCTGATAAACCACTGATTTCATCCACTGGGATCGCTGCAGCTCCATCACTGGTACCAGCAGTCCAAAATGAATTCCAAGTCGGCTGGTCAAACCAAATGGCAACCACATTCTAGGGATCCAACAATTCGCGAAAAAATCCCCAGTAAAGTTATGAAAAATACTGTGTAGCGAATAAGCTGGTTTGGAGTTATTCATCATCAAGCCAAATACATCACATTTATATCACATTTTTCAGAGGAATCATGAAGGGGTAAACATGGACGGGTGGTTTAGGAAGTCAGACAATTCAATGTCACACTGCATCAAGTAACTATTTGAACAGTGGTTCCTGACAGGCTAACAGGATGGGGGGATGGACAAGGCAAATCCAAAGTCTGAACAAAATGTTTCTGGACGCACAGGGATGGGTTAAACAGGCAAATTCCAATAGCTTCTGCTATGGACAGAATCCTATGCCTCACCGCCCTCGACTGGGTGACCTTAACTCAGTAGAT